>OY744467.1:3788175-4059860 GCA_963556145.1 Hygrocybe punicea | reverse complement strand
ACCAATGCCTCGTAGCTTGTGGGCCATGTGATATAAAGACCTGTCAAGTCAGGATATGTACAATATGCAGGATTTCAAAAATACCTACCTGCACCATCATCAAACGTCAGGTAGTCAGGAAGGGGCAGGAGTTGGGTCCATTTTGCGGCCACTTTGTCTGCGTAACATCCTTGAGTTGCCCCAAAAACTCTATCGCCGTGCTTGAAGAGGCAACCCTCTGGGATAGGTGAATCATAGGCTATCTTTCCCGCGAATTCACTACCCAAGACGAAGGGAAAAGGTGGTTGGTTTTGATATTTTCCTTGAGCCTGGAGTATCTGATAATACAAGGATAAGCATTGATTGATGATAGAGAACACTGTGACTACACTCACATCAAAAAAGTTTATGCCGGCGCTGTACACTTCCACGAGGACTTGGTCGGGGCCGAGAACGGGAGAAGGTGCATCAAGTGAGAGAGAAATCTTGGAAGGATGAGCATATTCGTTTACCACGAACGCACGCATAGCGACTCGTCGAGTTAGTGGCCAATCACTGCAGCATTCACATGCTCAAGCGATAGAATCAGAGGTATGTATACCGTACATTAGTTATTTTTATTCCAGAGGATGGCCGCAGTGGCATGTGGTTTTATTAATATTACCGAAAGGCGGATAGGGTGGGGTATCCGGTGAGTGTTAGAATTAATCATTTCGTAGTGCAGGCCGAATCATTTTGAATAACAAGTACGATGAATGATGCTACAATGAGGTGTTGCTACAAGTTGCTTTCTTCTCATTAGCTAATTATGCGAATCCAAACCCTTCCCCGCCCTCGTTGATGGCCAATAAGAGTTGCTGTCGTAACATCTCGTAGGAGGAATACTGTGGTAGATCGATCTGATTAAAGCCTGGCCGTTGGTTTCTTTAGCAAGGTTTAGGTACGAGAAACGAGATATCAACACGTACACGTGTGGGCTTGGGGAAGTCTGTCAGATTCTCCGTATGCCCGATGGATCGAGAATCTTTGCACGCCTTGCACGCCTTGAAGATCCACGAAGCCGTTGAGAGGGACTCTGGAGGTCCCGGTGGCAAAACTAAGCACCTTGGCTCTTTCATCACGATTGAAAGACTTGAGGGCTCGCCACCACCAGACAATGACAGGGTCGGAACTATGATAGCCACTGTAGTCTGTTGCTGCTCGCCATTCGTCCACATCGATGTCCGGTGTTCCAGAAATGAGTAGTTCAAGTTCCTGCTCGTTGAACTATATAATCCACGATCAGATAATTAAGAACTACATAGTACAGGGAATGCTCACAATCGCGATGAGGTCTTTCGGAATGATCTCAGAAAATCCTGTGAGGAGGTGCTCAATTTGTTCTTTAATGGACGAATACAGCCGATATTGGGCGGACAGCTGAACAAATTCTCGCTTGTTCTCCTGAGTCACCGGTATAGCTTCGCCTCCATCTTTCAAGGCCACAATAGTGTTGACACCAAACTGAGCGGATCAATTTAGTCGAATGATTGATCAGCACCACTGAAGAAAGACACTAACCTCATCCGCTTCTACACTGAATGTCAAATCCAGAGCTGTGGGATCGTTTTCTAGAATCCAGCATAGCGAATTGTAGTACTCTGGATCCACCCATTCGACATCCCTATAGTCCACGGGTTTACCCAATAGCTGGCGGTACAAGCTTCGGGCAAAATAAGCGTCAAGCAATCGACCGTCATATATGGCCTTTCCGATGACACGGCCAACAAATTTGAAGAATAAGAGATGTTCAGGATTGACCCATGAATTTTTGTTCGGCTGATAAGTGAGCCTATCGGCGGCGCAAGGCTGGAACAGCGCATTGTTGGGATCGAACATCTGGCGTGCGAGGATTTGGAACCATTCACGAGTTACACCACCAGCGTCAACACCTTCCTCGTCGTAGAACCGGACACTAAGTTTCCCATACTTGATTTGATCGCCAGTTTTTCGCTGGATATATTGGTAACTGTCTTCAAATACCCGGGCTCGACGCACATTCAGCTGTAAGGTGCCATGATGGTCGCGCCCGTGCGGGCGTCGGTGCAACTGTTGATTAAAATAGTTGCGTTTGTTATCGAAATCCAGGACTCGGGAGTTATGAACCAGAAGGGAAAACGAGCCGCTCATTAATGATGGGTTGTTACGAACCATGAGGTTGAGAATCTTACGGTGACTATCAGTGAATGTGACGAAAAGGTCTTCCATCGACTCTCGCGGTGTCGATGGAGACCTCGGTGAGGCTGAAGCGCGTAAGGCACGGGAAGTTCCAGTGATCGGTGTCCTAGATCCAACATACTTGCAGACTACCATCAATGCTTCAATAAGTGGTAATAACACGGTTGCAATGTGTTCTGTAGGCGGATTTTGTTCAATGATGGCCAAGCAGTCTCCCAATCTTTGCCACAGAGGTGTGAAGCGGAATGACTCGTATATCCCTTGAACCTTCTCTGCGTCTCCACCATTCTGATTCTCCGTAGCAGAAGTAGGCTTTGGTGAATACATGTAGTCGATGGTTTTGAGCACTCTCAACAGTTTGGCTTGTTCTGATGAAGCAGGCGAGAACTTGGACGCCACGGAACTGAGAAGAAGGTTGTCCTGAGAACTCTGCAAGGCGGCCGCAAGTTCGTCCAAATCGGAGTAGAGACTCTGCCCAAATTCTTGCGCTTTCGACTTCAGCTCTTGAGCTATAACATCTCGGGCATCGGGAATGTACGACAGATGCTGGATCAAGGCAAGACTTTGCTGGAAAGTTCGACCTGAACATTCACCAATTGTCAAGATATTGACGATAAGTCTCAGGACTGCGTGAGGTATCTGAGGGGGGTTCGCCAGAAGTATCTTCTCTTCCATGGTTTCGATCGACGAGTCGGGTGCTTTGACGTTGTCATGGGCTGTCGTCGCCTGGTTGAGTTCAGTTGAATGAGAACAACGAATGCACTCACGTGGAACATCGCCATCTTGCTGCGGTGCAAGGAGAGCCTCCGATGCAGGTGGAGTAGGTACCAGAGCTGGCTCTGAAACATCTGCGGGAATTGTGGGCGTTGTCGAAAATTCAACTTCTTTTTTCTTGGAAGTTTCATTGATGCTCGTGAGAGGTCGCGTTACCGTTGCTAAAAGGCCCACCACAGACTCCATAATAGAAGGAGTCTTGAGCAGAGATTGCCGATCAAGCAGACCAAGAAGTAGGACGATTGGGTAATGTGTTTGTGGCGTTTGCTTTTCTTTCCCCTTCCCCTTTTTCGAGACCGCTTTTCGAAGTCCAACCGGGAGTTCATGTTCCGTCAGGAAAAACAGAGAGGACAATTCGTTGGAGTTAACAATGAATGTTAAGCTTTCAAGGCACCGCTGGGCTATCAAGTCTGGGACTGCCTCGTGTTGAAGGTTTGGCAGAACGAAAGCATTGAAAAGGTCTGATCCTGCTTTTTGCTTGCCAACTGCTTTCGAGGCTGGTGGATTGGGAGGTTTCGAATTACGGAACGACATTTGTGCAAAGCTCTTATCCACCGCTGCGAGATCACCTGTACCATCTTGAAGGACATTGAGAAGAAGGTTGAACAATTCGGTGCGCGTCTTTGCATTCTCGCAGAGATTTACCAAAACTTTGAAAAGAAGATTCTTCCTCAGAACTTGTGGGAAGAATAGTAGTCGTACAAGAACCGCGATCCCGCCTTTGTCAAGCAACTGGATGGCATCATGAGAGGAAGGAGATTTTCGCGAGATCGTCACTCGTGGTACTGCTGAACGAGTCGCGGGTTGTCGACGAGGTTGCTGAGAACCGTCGCGATAACCCCCCACTTCAGCGATCATGTGTGACGGAAGAGTTTGAATGAAGCCATCGTCCTGATCAAGGAGAACAACTTGACGGAGTTGAGGATCAAGACTGGCGATAAAGCTTGCTGGATCGATATCAGCTGGAATGCCAGTGGCAGGTTGCTCGCCTGGCGGTACATCCACTCGTCGACGGGCTTGTTCCAATCGTTCTTGCTGAATGATTTCTGCCCGAATTTCAGGCGGTAGGGCGTCCAGAAATTCAGAGCTGATTTGGGAATCAGGAGGGCGTTCAATCCGTGATGCGCGTTGATCGCGAACATGCTGATTGAGAACTTCCTCTCGCATATCATCGGGTAATGCTTCAAGGAATGTGGGGTCGATGCCTGTATCGGTGATGTCCACGGGGCTTCCATGAATCATGACGGTGACTCGTTCAGCGGTGTTAGATGGCTCCGCAGGACCAGACAATGATTGACCAGGCCCACTGGTCTCCATCGATGCCGTATCTGTGACCACTGGAGGTGCAACATCTCCTTGCGTGACTGGGGGAGAAGTAGGACTGTTTGATGCATCAATCATCTCTGTATCGACATCAGGAATTGTCCTGTCAGACTCTCCAATCGCATTTTCTCCGTCTGCAGGGCCTTCAGCAACATCGTCAGATTCCATCCCGGTTGCTTCTTCCGTTTCGGGTTTGGCCTTCTCTTCTGCTTCAAGTCTGACACTCCGTTCGGCTTCTTTTGCGGCTGCTTCCTCAGCCTTGGCTTGAGTTTCACGTTGTAGTGCCAACTCCCGCTCCTCTCGTATCTTCGTTTCTTTGGCTGCCTCCACTGCAGCGGGAAGAAGTGCCAATGTGACATGATTCCCTAGCTTGCTGACACGTTCTGTCACAAAGCCACCATGCAATATCTTTATCTCTTCGGCCCATCGCTGCAGCGTCAGTAAAGGGTCAAAATCACGACCTTCCAACTTGCCATCCCCTGGACGAGGCCTTTCAACACGAACGGAGGTCGAGAGGCCTCCTTGGGGACGGCGCTGAAGATAACCGCGATCCAAATTGACAACGGCACCGGAGGGTACATCCAGACGAATCGTTTCCGGAGTGCCACCGGGACGTCCGCGAGTCACTATGTGCTGGAACAATTGTATGGTTCCTCCTCCAATAATTGTTTCAATGGTCTGAAGCAGCTCTGTCGTGCCACCGGTCAGAACTGTATGGTGAGCTCGGCGGGAATGTCTCGGTTGACCCGCAGGAACGCGATTCACAGATGTCGATGTGTCCAAAAGCAAGGGGTGGGTGGTTGTTTCCGGAGGTGGAGGGGCACCGTTTCTTGTCCTTCCGAATACCTGCATGTGATCCTCTGCAAATGATTCTTAAGAAAACTTCACGTGACTGACGCGACGCCTTACCAGGACCACGATGCCGCCGAGGGGCGAAGAGGCTTCCTTCTCTTCCAGGGTTGTCCGATACCCCATTGCCAAAGGTGTCTCCAAGGCCAAACACATATTCGGGGCCAGTTTGCCCCTCAGCCTCAAGAATCGCCAAAGAGCTGTGCGGTATGTTAATAATACTCATGATAGCCGGTGTGCATCCTTACTCTTCTTCATCAGACATCATTTCAGGCTCCCCATCCCTCTCTGTGTGGATTATTTGTATCGGTTCTATTAAGGATTCAGAAGAAGTTGTGAGATGATACGAGAACGCGCTTACCACCCGCCTCTTCATCGTCATCATCTTCTCCTGGCTCATCCTCTCCTGGAGCTTCTCCACGGATGTCCTGACGCCAAGCTCAACAAGAGGGCCAAATTGATACGCGTTGAAAATGCTCACTTGCCACAATATCTCCTCGTCAGCCTCCTCAGGATCATCGTCGTCGCCGTCGTCGCCGGCATCATCGTCGTTATCGGCATCATTTTCTACGAGATCAGCTCCATCTTCATCCTCCTCATCCTCCCATCCTTCTTGCGATTCACGGGTCTCATTTTCCAGGTCACCCGCGCCCTCATCTTCCGAGGTAGAAGTGTCCTCGCTACCGGTGTCCTCGCCAAAATCCATTTCAACGTCTTCTTCTTCTTCCTCGTCCTCATCCATACTATTCTCTGTCGCAAAGTTGACATCCTCCATCTCCTAAGCCCAAGGTTAGCCGGCGATTGCACTACAGAAGTCACGAAGACCAACTTACACCACCATACCTAAGAAATGGATCGTTGTAAATATGCGCTTGAGCGGTGAATGGTCGACACCTACATGCCAAGAGCAGAGTTACGGTAGAGGTCGGGAGTTTCTTCCCGACCTGTTTCGCCCATATCTGCCTCCTCTTCCGTTTCCAAGGAGTCAGCACTCTCACTTTTCCCTTCAGCTACATCCTTGGCTTTTCCTGAAGCGCGACTCATTTTTATTGCTATTTTGGATCTTTGGTAGCAACATATCAGTCAACTCTGCCACAACAAAAGGACGGAGCTATCATACAGATGTTCCAACGGCCTCAATATAGAAGCGACAAGGCCACGAACGTTCGGATAGTTAAGGTCGACTTCAGAGAGCGCATTGGTCAGAGTTGCAACAAAATGTTTTTCTAACATGATTTTGGCAATGTGGGTCGGCGTCTCGTCTTGCTGTTTGCGGGCAGCAGCATTGAATCGCACAGTGAGTAACCGGTGGCATAAATCTGCCAAGGCAAGAAGTCGACCGTAACGAGCATCAATGTTTTCAGTAGGCGGGAGATCCTTGATCGTGCGGCTCACTGCCTCTAAAACAAATTTCCGCACTGATACCAAATCAGGAGAAACGTCCTTAAGCTCGTGGGTGGATGAGCCGTCGACACAGAGCGCTACAATAACTGACATGGCCCAATTGCAAGTCATTATTCGATTGCGAGCATCCGAGTTTGGCTGGGAGTTGATGGTTCCGAAGGAAATAAGGTCGGAAAGTAAAAAGTGGAGGGCTGCCGTTCTGTGCTTGTTGATCACTTCCTTGGCAAGTGTTTGAGGTCTTCTCTTTGGAGAGTAAGACAAAAATGCTATTTTGCACGAATCGTAGGAGAATAGCAACTCTGTCAAGCATTGCATAAGGAAGCAGGAATAATTGTATCGATCCTGAACGGTTGCTTCCGTTGCTTCGTCTGGGCCACCAGGTCCGGGAATATGACCCCTGCCGACGCCTAAAATGGGGACAGTGTCGCGCGGCTTGTAGAGGTCGATTGCAGTATCCGTAGATTCTCCAGAGGCTTTCGCAATCTTCATCAATTCACCAAGAAGGAAGTGGATGACAAATTCCATGGATTCTTTGGAAAGAGAAGAGTCACCATGACCTATAACAGTAGGGTTTGAGAAGGGGATATCGACCTGCATATCGGCACTGTCGCCTTCTTCAGCCTTTTCGACAACCTTGTCGTCCACTGTAGCAGCTTCGCCCTTGAGGCTCACGTGCGGTGTAGATGAGAACGGTACGTCAAGTTTACACAATGACTGAGACACTTCGATGAAAACTTTTGGGTCTCGCAGTGCCATCGCACTACAATTTCGAACGTAAGATCCCACCTCTACGACACGAGTTCGGGGTTGAGAAAAGTAACGCTTGAGTCCTTGTCGCATGATTTGTTGCAGAACGATGGAATCTTCGACAATGTGTCGAAGGATGATTGCGATATACGACTGGCTTCCAACCACGGCGGAAGCTTTCAGGCGCTTGAAAAGTAATACGACTCCGTCACGTTTGACAAACTGACATGCTATTTGGTGATCTCGTGTGAGTAGAACGAGCAAACGTAGGACTGCGAGCAGTTCATCACTGGGAAGGTTGTCGATAGCAAGAAGACGTAAGGCGTGATCAAACACGGCGGAACGGGCCCGAGTGTACGGAGGGCCAGCAATGACTTCTTCTGCGACAAGAGGCTCGCCTTCCTTGGGTAGTACGATGTCACGCGGTTGGTCGCCCAATGTGAGCAAAGCTTCCGTGACTAATAGATGGGTAGCTAGCCACTTCGGAGTTAAATGTGCCCCATCTGCGCTAACGAAATTCGATTCGAGTAGAGCCAACAAACTCTCCATCAAAGTAGTCCTCAGTTCCTGTGGCAAGGATGAAGGAACCTCACAGATGACCAGTGCAAGAAGACGACATCTGTTGGCCAGCTGTTGTTCCCGAATGTAGGCCCAGGGTGAAAAGGCTTTGATGTCATCAACCAGATCGCGGACAGATTGCTCTTGATGAATACTCGCAGGTCGCACGAAGGCAAAATGAAGGTCGAAAATAAGAGACAGGTGCTCGTCCACGAGTAGCAACGCTTTACGACTAATGCCAGCCTTCAATGGTTCTCGTGCTTCATTCAGCTCCTTCCTCCAAGCTTCCAGACTCTTGACTTCCACAGGCGGTATTAGCGGGTTAACGGCCTCTCGGGTTGCAGGCTGTGGTTCGGATTGGATTTCGTCTTCTGCAGTTAGAGCTGCAGCGTCAATATCGACTGCAGGAGCCACATCCGCAACCGGTTCCTGTTGATTTGGCTCGGGATCAGGGGGAAATGGGAAAGGGTGAGACAAAAGAAGCTCAGTGGCAGCATTGACGTTATTCTGCGTGCGAATCAGTGCACGCTCCGCAGCTGAGCGAGGAAAACCCATGTCAGTTAATTGGCGGATACGATCATCGTCGGGGCCGATTGGTCTTGTAACGGAAGACGCGCTGCCTTCAGCCACTGCGGAACCGCCATTGGCACCTTCGGGATCTCCTTTTGGTTCTTCATTTTCGCCCGTAGTAAGTTCAAGAACATTTTGCACCACAGCCCTGCTCACGGGGAGAGGTGCTGCAATGAGCCAAGGAGCTTCCCAAAGGGCTCGTAGCAAGGGTAAGGATGCTAGGCGAAGTTTGACGAGAAAGTTATGGGGTTCAAAATACTCGGGGTCTATATCCTTCTTGTCGCGAGTCATGGCGAGCAGGGTCTGCCCAGATTCGAACAAGGGCTTTGAGGAGATAATGGGATGCAGAATATGTAGACCAACTTGCAACCCTCCGAATGCATGTAGAAGTTCCGCGCGGGTGGCATCAGCATGACATTCAGGCCTAATCTGCATGATGGTCGAAATGGAGTTTGTAAACTTTTTGAGGACATCGAATATAGCCTCCAGACCGCCAACACGATGGAACGCTACTAACTGGACGGTGTGAAGGGTATTCTGTGACGTGCGCTCTGCAAAAGCTGAAGTTGAGACTTGGAAAGTTAACAGCACAAATAACACACCGTCCACCAAGTAAATTGTGATTAGTCCGAGCATTACGGTGTAGTATATGTAGGCGGAGATTAAGTCATCTGTAAGTGTTGAATAAAGTAATCTCACTAATCTCACTAATACATACCGAAATTTTCCTGTGCAATATGCTTGAGCATGATGTCAGCTATCACAGAAGCCGATTCCATGATTTGCTTCTTCTGAGAAGGATCTGGATTGCGCCTAGCATAGAACATCTTGACAATAGCTACGGCGTGTCGGTTAAAGGGAGAAAATATACGACAGGTGAGTATACCTTGAAAAAAGGGAGCCAATGATGTAGGAATGCCATTTGTCAAATGTTTGAGGGCTTGAGCATTGCGTTCTCGAACACCATCTTGCTGGTCAGGGCCCTTGTTTGGCGGTGAAGCGTCCAGGGATGATGGTTCTGGTCGGACGCCGTTAGCCGTATTGGTTGCTTCAGGGAGGGTGGTGGAAGAACGATCAGGGGACCCCTCCAGCGGGGATGGGTTAGGCGTGTGAACAACAACAATTCCCTTCGACTTCAGGCCAGCTTTCAGACTGATGTTCTCCCAAATACTGGCCCTGTGCAAAGCACCCAAGTCCGATACAATCTTAGGGGAAGAAGTGCCCATCAAGGTCTGAAGAAGACCGATCGCAGCTCTACCGTGCGCGTGGCCCGCCGTCGCAAATACATCGGAGAGTAGAGTGATGCGGATATGCAATGTGACCAAACTTCGAAAGTGATGATTTGCACCCAGTTCCTGTTCGCCTGGAAATTTATAAGGACTCAGAAATAAATTTAGGGATTGTGTTTAACGAACTTGTGAAATCCACCAACGGTAACAGTTTTGATTGACTCTGCATGAATTCCCAGAAACCCTGCGTGTCTTCCAAAGAAGACTTCACGAGATTGGCAAGGTAGAGGAGTGTTTCATTGGTGGCAACCTCCGTCATGGTACGCATCACTTGAACTAGAGAGTCTGAAGCACCACTGTTGGCAAAGTCATATGGAAGACACGGGAGAGCAGTCAGTCTGCCTAGGCGTTCAAGGCCGTCGGAGCTTGACATGAAATCCCTGCAGTGAGGGGTATGTTGAAACAGGCCCTCCAAAAACTGAATGACGGTGTCAGCAATGCGACAAGGGAAGGACGGAGTAGCGTACTCGACCAAGCGCGTCGATGTAAGATACTACACCGTTATCATGAGGCTTTGGTGTGCTCTCCTCCAGTATCAAAACGGCCTCGTCGCTATCATTCTTGGCAGTGTCCGATAGCTCGGGATCAGGAGTCACTAGAGGTGCATGGCTTGCTGTCTCGATGCCTTCCATGGGAGCTCCCCCGTCCGGAGACGACTCGTGAACAGGAACTAGCCTATACCAATGTTGCAAGTCTTCAGGTACAACATACGCTTCGCCAAGAACCTCGATCTTGCTCAGGGTCGACTTAAGGGACTCAAAGACGGCCGTTTTCAAGGCTGGATGATGGCGAATGAGTTCATCAACAGCCGTACCGATGAGCACAGCGTTTTCCTTATCAAGGAGAACCTTCAAATGACGATCAGAGGTGAATATGGAGAAAATTCCTGGAATGATGCTGGGATGTCCAGAAAGTTGCTCTTGGCCGGGTTGATTGAGACATAGAGCACCGATTGCATTTGGGATAGCTTGGATGACCTGCGCGAGAGCAGAGGTCGTTAGTCTTCGGCTATTGTTCCCGACACTATTGTCACGTTTACCTCAATTGCAGGCTCTAACCCAGACTCAATCGCCTTGTAGAAAACCTCCGGCAGTCCAGCCTCCTGAATGATAGCCAATGACGTGGGTTCGTTGTGAATAAACGTAGCCATCACATTGATTGCTTCACAGAAAGGGTTACTAGGTCATTCCTTTAATCAAGGATGTGATCATACCAATTGGCATTACACTTGGACCGAATAGACCACGATACTCTATAATGTTTTTGATTGACTTGAGAATGGATGTGTCAATCAGCCCCCGAAGGCCTTCGGTAGTACCAGACGACTGCATCATACGGTGCAAGGAACGTAACGTATGTTTCAAGATTGCAGCACGGGCAACAGGAAGCTCGCCTATCCAGAAAATTCAGCAAATCTCGGTCACCTACAAGCAGCAGAAACATACCATACGAGCCAAAGATTTCACGAGATCTCTGCTCGTTGCCATAGTCCTTGATATCCAGATCCACTTCATACTATAACCGCATTGCTCAATAAACGCCTGTATAAACGTTGAACTAGACTTACTTCTATCCTTTCGACGAGAACCTCCACTCCCCGGGCGGCGCAAAATAGCTGGAAGGCATTGGCAAAACTGTACAGAACATTGTCCACCAGCTGCATTGTCTTGGAAACCACAGGCAAACGCTGCGGCAGTCTGTTCTCTACGATTTGTATCAGGAGAGGTACGAGGCCGGCCCCAACAACCATATTTCCGCCAGCAGCATGTGAAGCAATGAATGTTAAGAAAGAGAGCAGCGCCTCGACAAATGAATGATGTAGGGTGGAATCAAGTTTGCTGACATCTGACACCGTCATGCGCACAAGGGCCATCAGTATACCGTGATTGACACCAGCGTTGACAGCAGTTAAAACTTCTTGGATCCTATTTCGATATCGAGCAAGGGCGTCCAAGGCTGCAATAGCCGCTGTTTGGATTGAGCCTGGGATACCGCGGTCGATCTGGAGAAGCTCGGCAATGTGGATGATGAGGTCCGGTTCATAAAGGAAAAGGGAAGAAAGGGCCTCAGATTCTGCATGAGTATGGCCAAAGATGGCGATTGCTAGCAGCCGGGTGATGACGAGCTTCTCGCGGTCTTCAATATTGTCTTTCGCGAGAACTTTGGCTGCACGGATACGGCACAGCAACTCAAACTTTTCATCATCAGGGATGGCGTTGGCATCGATCGTATCAGCGAGAACATCCATGGCTTCTTTGGATTCCAATATGTGTTCGTCGATATGGATATTCACCGCACCCGAAGAAGGGACAACGGCTGCTCCCGACACTGACATCCGGGGTGATACCGGAGAAGCATCGAAAAGGTCTGTATCCATTTGTTTCTCCTGTTCCTTGGTACTGCTCCCTTCAGTCCTGTAAAAGCTGTAGTTGACTTCGCGAGCTTCGGCAGGTAACGCCTCGACTTCTGACCTGCCGTTCACGTTCGACAGCTCAACCAAGCCAACCCCATATTCACGCAAGTTGGCCCAACGTTTGGCAAGCGATTGAAGACGAGGGGTGGAAATGTTTAAGGCGTGAGTCACCGATGGTTGAGCAGAATACTGCTGCGATGGACGCAGCAATAAGTTCAACGTAAGAACAAGAACATCAAGATCCGAAGCGAAAAGTAAACTGTTCAGCCGCTAAGGATAACAAAGTCAGTGAATCACTGGACCCAGCAGGTGTGATCGCTCACATCGTAGGAGTTGAACATTTTTCGGTTAGTCGAGTTTTCGAGTAACAATCTCTCAAATCTAAGGATCTCGCATACGATGTTTTTGGTGACTGGCGTAAAAGGCCTTACTTGGAGCTTGTCCACGTCATAATCGCGAATGACCTCTTCCAAGATGGAATCAAACTTGTTGAGAACCATAATCCAAGAATTCAGATCGGACCGTGGCCACTTCCAGGTATCAATCTGGGCTAAAACTTCAGGAAGGCCATCATTTGGCGTCCTGAGTAATTTCGAGATGACTTCGACGACTTGGGGGTGCTGCTTCGATATTAAACTCCACTCAGGCAAGTTGCAACTAAAACTTACCGGGGGGACCGCTCTCTTTGATTTGTGAAGAATCTTCATCTTCCACGACAGAGTCGAGGGGATGGTGGATCTCTGGTGAAACCGTAAATTGTTATCGGTCGTGCAGAGGAAAGAGTTCAAAGACAACTGCCACCGGCAGGAGGAAGTTGTTTGACTCTTGCACGGAGTCTCGACCGCGTCAGCTCGACAAATCTTCTCACGAGGTACAAAACTCTTCCATTTTTTAGGTAAGCAAATAATAGTTTTTGGGAGCCTTTGCCTTATAGTTTACAGTATTCAATGGCTCCTTTGAACACTACCACTGAGTCCCTTGAACACCCTAATATAATTGATTTGTGCTGATTTCTACTGCTAAAAGGTGTTCTAATTCCTTCAGTGCATCATCACTGTGGAACCAGAAGACCCTGAATTTCATGGTACTATGGCCTAAAATTCACAATTCACCGACATTTCAAATGATTCATAAAATTCACCATCATGTGGATTTCACATTGTTTTACTGTAATTAAAAATGTAAAAAAAAAATCAGTGATTTTCACTAGGTTTTCTAGGGAAAAAATATGATGAAATTTTGGGTCTCGGTCAGGCTGAGTGTGTTAAGTGAAATTCACCACTTGTGGAAAAGACCACATTCCAGACCTTTGGTATGAAGCTCGCGCTTGGTAATGCAGCTGAAGGCATTGGACTTCATTGAGGCCCTGATGGGGGATCTGGAGGAGAGATGGAGGAAAGAAATTCAAATTACATAGTCAACAAAGAGCATGCTGCAGGAATTTATTCGTTGTCGGCAATGTCTGGGTGGGTCTCCAACAACTGGCCCATCTCATCTCTATCAAATAATGCCCACAAACCTCGGTCTCAAACATGCCCAATGACACATTGAATGCAAGCAATGTCTACAACTCTTGCAGCTTCACCCTTCCAAAACCGCATCTGAACTCAATTCATCTGTTTCTCAGGCTTGATGGGAGTGATGATTGCCAGTACATGGGTGTGGGGTGTTGGCTGATATGGGCAATTTGAAGAAAGAGCAAACACTAAGAATTGGGTGACACGGCTGTAGAAGGTCTGTTCCTCAAGTACAACTGGTAGATTTTGCCTATCAGCATTGGTGTCAACCTCAAGAACATACTATACATTGCGGTGATATGGTTTCCACGTCTATGACTCCGGATAAAGAGATAATAAAAGATGAAAACGTCACAAAGGTGTGAACGGGACTTGGGACACTCCTGACAATAACGCGATAATGCGCGATAATATGCGCAATCAAATAAACAAATGTGGAGGGTCATGAGATAACATGATATCGCAACGCAGTGATAAACAAGAATCGGAAGGCTTAGTGTTGCCGAAGTTCAGTTCGGTCCGGTTCCGAGCCTTTTTGGCGGAACCGCGAACTGAACTTCGGGTCCGGTTTTTGAACCGTCTCTTCGCGTTCGGTCTGGGTTCAGACGCGGTCTGAACCCCAGACCGAGGTTGGCTCACCCCTGAGCTCCGTTCTCCTCGCGAATGGCAGGCACGTATCAATTGATACGGCGCTATGCTTCGCGAGGAAGTTGGGCTACGGGGGAGCCGTCTGGTGCTGTTGCTGCTGCTGCTGCCGTCGCCGTCGCTGCTGCGCTCCTGCTGCTGCTGTTGCCGCTGCTGCTGCCGCTGTTGCTGCTGCTGCCGGCATTGCTGCTGCTGCTGCTGCTGGCCGTCGTGGTGGTGGTTGCCGTTGTTGTTGCCGCCGCTGATGGTGATGTTGGGGCTTGATGCACCAGCAGCAGCAGCTGCTGCTGCCGGTGTTGCTGCTGCCAGCGTTGCTGCTGCTGCTGCTGCTGTTGCCGCCGTTGCTGCTGCCGCCGTTGCTGCTGTTGCTCCTGCGCTCCTGCTGCTGCTGCTGCTGTTGCCGCCGTTGCTGCTGCCGCCGTTGCTGCTGTTGCTCCTGCGCTCCTGCTGCTGCCGCTGCCGGCGCTGCTGCTGCTGTCGTGGCCGTTGCTGCTGCTGCTGCTGCTGCTGCTGTTGCCGTTGCCGTTGCCGTTGCCGTTGCCGTTGCCGTTGCCGTTGCCGTTGCTGCTGTTGCTGCTGCGCTCCTGCTGTTGCTGCTGTTGCCGTTGCCGCTGCCGCTGTTGCTGCTGCTGCCGACATTGCTGCTGCTGCTGCTGGGCGTCGTGGTTGTCGTTGCCGTGGTTGTCGATTTTCCTGTCGCAAATAACATTAGTAAAGTTAAGAAAAAAAGGAAACTTACCTTGAGGAACACAACACAAATTGTGTTGTGTTCAATCCGCGTTGATGTTGCTGTGTCACGTGAAAGCTACCTCGTCACGGCCGGTCACATGATACCGTTTAACACGAAATGGTAAGTAAAGAAATATGAAAAACAAATGAAATAAATTCCTTAAAAATATCCGCGTTCGCGGTTTGGACGCGGTTTGGAGCCGTTCAGGAAATCCGGCCAGCCTCGAAACCCTGAACCGAACCCGCGGTCCAGTTCAGCATTTGGCTGAACTTAGACTGAACCCCGGGTTCGGTTCGGGGTTTGAACCGGGTTCGGCTAGGTTCGGAACCGAACTACGGCAACACTAGGAAGGCTTAACTGGGTGTCCTAGATGACAGCATGATATGCAGCGATGACGCGATGAGATGAGGGTTCTACGCTACGACTTGGGTTGCGATAGCGGAGAGTGCGCAATGAGAAAAGACGCAGATTTGAGTAGGAATGACTGGATTTTTAAACTTAAGACGCAAACTAGTGGGGAGGGGAGAACTGGGTTCTTCTTCATATATTTTCTACTACAGGACACTTTTTATATTCTAAAGGGATAGGGGGAAAGGGTGGATGAGTGAAATAGAAATGCAGTGAAATATCGCATGAAAGCAACGAAACGGGAACGGAATAGCGAAGGATTTGAAATAACGGCGAATATCACATGAAAGTTGGCGAAAAGACAAAGATAAACCGGATGAATTATATTTCTGGTATTGGACTCGGTGTCCGAATGTGTAGGACGTGTTTAACGGTCGTGTTTCAGCGTATTGAGACCGGGCTGCACGGTTAAGATACAGCGAAAATGTCGCAGTCATGCGCGCGTCGATCGGCGTAAGTCGCGCAAGTCGCGGGCGGCGCGCTGATGTTTCGCATGTATGCGGGATGTGGAAGAGTTGTAGGGAAAGTAGAATTGGAACCTATGAGAGATTCCGTGCCCAAAGGGAGAGACTGCGTATCATTTTTCCTCCTTACTGAAATCTTGACTGTCCTCAGTCAATCGCGTGGGCCGTGGGAAAGTCACGTGCGAGTCTGACCTATAAACAGAAGCGACGTGTCGATGTTTGCCAACCTTCGTCTTTGACCTTCACCACCAATCCATACGATGACACACCCGATGGCCGAATTCATCGCCGCTGCCTTTGAGGCCCTCAAGACGCACATGGACGCGAAACCAGCAGAGGGCGCTGCCGGAGAAGAGTGGATTGCGTGGGGACAGGATTTCGAAGAGCTCCTGGTAAGTCATCGCAACTGCGCTAACCTTTTCGCTGACTACCTTTGATCAACAGTACAATTATCTCGAGTTCGAACGAACAACCGGGCCGATAGAGAGTAGCGAGGAAGTCGAGGAGATGCGGAGGGACGCCATCGCGGCATTGGACTTCATAGAGGATGAGAAGGCGTTGCAATGGGGCAGGGAGATTTTGCTCCCGAGGTTGCATGCCAAGGCGAAGAAGGCTCGAGAAGACGCGAGGAAGGCAAAGGAGGCTGCCGAGGCGGAGCAAAAAGCGTGCAAGGCGGAGCAAAAAGTGCACGAGGCGCACGAAGCCAAGCAGAGGAAGATTCACGAGGCTGAGATTGAGCGGACCAGGTTGGCGAAGGAGGCTGCGGACAGAGCTGCGGAGCAAAAGAAATGCGCCAAGGTCCTATATGCGCAGTTCCTGTGCAAAGAGATCACACGGGACGAAATGGCGAGGTTGATGATGGGGTCGAACAAGGGGGATGGGGGTAGCGAGACGGAAGCGGGCTCACAGGGGGAAGAGGAGATAGGATTCGAAACGGAATATGAAGGGCAGGGGGGGCCATCAAAAAAGCGCAGGAGGGTCGGTCCTGGTAAGGACCTTCGCGATGTCCAAGGCAAGGTAAGTAATTAGTAACCGTTTACCATTCGTTCTGTACTCATGAGAACTTCGCAGTGCGATCGCTGCCGCACAGTGAGGGCCGCCGACATTGTTTGCCAGTTCGACAAGCAGGATCCGCGGTGCAAGAGGTGCCGCAACGCGAAGCAGGGATGCTTTTGGAACGGGGTGAACCAGATGGGGGAGAGGAAACGCGGGCGGAGCACGCCGATTTCCAGCAAAGGTCGCGCGGACAAGGGAAAGGCGCGGGTGGATAAGGGGAAAGGGAGGGAGAGAAACCAGCCGCCCCCCAAGGTAAGTCGCTAAAACAACAGGGCATCGAACGCGCTGACTGTTCATCATAGCCTATATTGGTACCCGTCCGCCACGAAGTGTGCGGGTCATGGACGTGGAAGCACGCAAATGCGTGTTATGGGAAGAGATCTCAGTGATCGAAGAACGGGTCGCGGTGTGGGTGAGAGCACAGACCGAAATGAGGCGAGAGTTGGCGCAGCTGGAGGACGAGGAGGAGGAGTATGGGGAAGGTGAGGAGTAAATGGGAGAAGGTGCGAAAACGCGCGCGCTGTAGTAGTTGTGCCTGGTCAGTCACATGATCAAGTTCCCACGGTTTGACCTAGTTAGTAGCCTTCCAGATGTAGTAGTCAGTCCATCCTTCCTATCCAGTCGACCTTTCCCTCGAGTCCTGCGTGAGCCCCCGGAGTGGTACCTCGGTACCACTCCAACGTGGTGATGAGAGTGTTCTTCGACCCACGCATCTCTTTTTCTCATGGTTTTCCCACTTCTTCCATTTTTTCTCGCGAGACAGCTTTTTCCGGCCTCACCACCCCCCGAATCTTCACTTTCCCTAGACCCAGCTATGTCCACACGACTCCCCACAACTTCGTTCGACGTTCCGGAGCCCCGCGTTCCCCATCAGGATCCCACATAGCCCGCTACTGTGAGTTTTGGACAATCCAACGAAAATCGCAGCGCCGCCGCACGGACCCCCGTTTCTCGTCACCCCCACCCCTACACGGACCCATTCGACTCCCCGCACACTCGTTCCACTGGCCAGGACCCCCTGTTCCCCTCCATTGTGCCAAACGAACCCCCACCGTCGTTTCTGGACACCCGAGCCACGCGCCACGTCACCATCGCGCGGCCCTGTTCCGCCAGCACAACCGGCCCCAGACCAACTCACCAAACTCGCGGCCCACCCCCCAGAGCACCCTGTGTCTCGTTAACGCCCCAAACGAGCCCCCAACGCCGTTTTTGGTCACACCACGGATCTTCCACGTCTTCCCCGTTGGACCCCCGTTCTTTCGTGTACCCCAGCTCAAAGGGCATTCGTTTGAGCTCCGGACCCTCGTCCGACTCCCTAGAGGCCCCCCGTTCACCATCGTCACCCCGAACGAGCCGTCCCTGGCGTTTCATACCCACCCAACGCCCAACACGCACCGTGCCACGTCATCACTTTCGACCCCGTTTTTTCGTGTAACCAAGCTCCACCCGCGTTCACCCAACCCCCGGCACCCACGTTCCACATGCCAGAGCCCCCTGTTGCGCTCCGTTACCCCAAACGAGACTGCCCCACGCTGTCTCAAATGAGCCACACTGCCATCTTTGGTGGACCAACACCACGCTCCCCATTGCGTCGACTTACGCGACCCCATGCCCACTCGTCAAGCCCGCGGCCGACCCGTTAACCACTCCAGTGCACCCTGTGTCCCACCAACACCCTGAACGAGCCGTTCCCACCACGTCCGGAACCCAAACGCCGTCTCGCGTCACCCCACAACCCCGGCAACCCCACCCCACTCGCGCACATTCGTTAGGACCCCCAGCCTCGTTCCCTGGCCCTCGCGACCCCTCGCGACCATTTCCCAGAGCCCACGCGAAGAGATCCCTCGACACCGGCGCCAGCTCTAGCGCCCAAGTACATAGCTTTCCCCACTATTTCCTTCTCTGTTTCCTGTCCTCGGTTCCTTTCCTCTCTGTTTCCTTCCTCTCTATTTCCTTTCCCTCAATTTCCTTTCCCTCGTTTCCCCTGTCTCTGTCTCTGTTTCCCCCACAATTCAGTTTCATTATTTTTCTATGCCCTTGATCTGTCACCTGGATACCAGATGCTACCCAACCGAGTTACCCAACAAGTCACCAGAACCAAACAAGCACCGACCGAGAACTGCGAACCGAGAACCTGTGATACGAGAACCGAGAGAACCGAGAACTTGTGATACGAGAACCGAGAACCTGCGATACGAGAACCAAGAACCTGCGCTACGATTATGGATCAGTTTGGTCATCTACCACCACTGTTTTCGATGGACGATATGGTCCTGCTCCATGAGATGGAGGACTGGGAGTCGTGACTGAGGAGTTTTGGAGAGCTGAGAGAGAGTCTAGTTTGGTCATCTGCCACCACCGATCTTCGATGGATGATATGGTCCCGCCTCACATATAAGGCCCGGGGCATCGTGAGGGACTGGGAGTCGTGACTGGAAAGTTTTTTTCTTGGTCAGTTTTGTTTTGCTTTTTGTTTTCTTTTAGTAGCGGTATGGTGACGAGGACGTCACCATGAGGAGGAGGGGCACTTGTAGTAGTTGTGCCTGGTCAGTCACGTGATCAGGTTCCCACGGTTTGACCTAGTTAGTAGCCTTCCAGATGTAGTAGTCAGTCCATCCTTCCTATCCAGTTGACCTTTCCCTCGAGTCCTGCGTGAGCCCCCGGAGTGGTACCTTGGTACCACTCCAGCGCGCCATCTGCGTACATACATGTAAAATATTTTTAGTTGTTTTCATATCTGTATAATAAATAACAAGCCTGCTCTCGAATCGAAAAAAAAGCCACAGGAAGCGGAAGAAACAAATATAAACTTATCTAGGGGAAAGGCTCAGTAGATCATCATTGCCGTAAAACCCTGCAAAGACGAAGTCTTGCGCGACAAAAGTCTCGCTTTTATCGCGGCTTGAATCTCGTGCTACAATAAAGGAAAAACAAGGTATAAGCGATAAGTGTAAAAATGAGAGAAGCAAAGAAATTCAGTCAATCGTCATCGACATCAGAACTGGGTTCCTGTGCTTCAGGAGGTTGATCGTCGTCGGAAGTGTTTTCGAATTCGTTTAGTCATTGCACGGGAATATCGAGGAAGTGTGGTGGGAGTGAGATTGAACGGTGAGCAAAATAGGGGACTACTCGAAACGCTGCGATTGGTCGGTGAAAGACAGATCCATCAAGTTCGCAGAGAATGTAAGCGCCGCCAAAGTTGCGCGAAATAACAATGAGGGGACCAAGATACCGTGGGTGCATTTTCCGGTTTAGCGCTTTCTCTATCTTAGTGTTGCCGTAGTTCGGTTCCGAACCTAGCCGAACCCGGTTCAAACCCCGAACCGAACCCGGGGTTCAGTCTAAGTTCAGCCAAATGCTTAACCGGACCACAGGTTCGGTTCAGGGTTTCGAGGCCGGCCGGATTTCCTGAATGGCTCCAAACTGCGTCCAAACCACGAACGCGGATATTTTTAAGGTATTTATTTCATTTGTTTTTCGTATTTCTTTACTTACTTTTTCGTGTTAAACGGTATCATGTGACCATTACACGAAGGTTTCTTCACCAACAACAACAACGCAAGGCCAATGAACGCGACACAATGTCGCGTTCATGGACACAGGTAAGTTTTACCATTTATCTTAACTTTACTAATATTATCTGTTACAGGAAACTCAACCGCGACCACATCGCGAGCACACCACCGCGGCACAAAATGGATCCCAACACCAACGCGATGCCAAAGGACGCGGGACAGCCGCAACACCACCACCACCACCACCAGCGGCGGCAGCAACTGCAACGGCAATGGCAACGGCAACCAGGCAACGACGACGGCAACAGCCAGCAGCAGCACCGGCAGCAATGGCAGCAGCAGCAGTGACAGCAGCAGCGGCAACAGCAGCAGCAGCAGCAGCAATGCCGGCAGCAGCAATGCCGGCAACAGCAGCAGCAGCAGCAGCTGCTGCATCAAGCCATCCAACGCGGGACAGCGGCAACACCAGCGGCGGCAACAACAACGGCAACGACAACCACGACAGCCAGCAGCAGCAGCAACAGCGGCAGCAGCAACAGCAACAGCAGCAGCGACAGCAGCAACGGCAACGGCCACAACAGCAGCAGCAGTGGCAGCAGCAATGGCCACGGCAGCAGCAGCAGCGCCGGCAGCGGCAGCAACAGCAGCAGTGGCAGCGGCAGCAGCAGCAGCAGCGCCGGACGGCTCCCCCGCAGCCCATCTACCTCGCAAAGTGCAGCGCCGTATCAATTGATACGTGCCTGCCATTCACGAGGAGAACAGAGCTCACGGGGTGAGCCCACCTCGGTCCGGGGTTCAGACCGCGTCTGAACCCAGACCGAATGCGGACAGACGGTTCGATGTAGAGGCTCCGGGCCCTCTGGACCCGAATCCTCTTCATATCCCACTTCGTCCTCGTCCATTCCCATTCACGTATCATCGATTCCGCCCATTTCCGGTCTTTTCCGTCGATTCCGCTCCGGATTCCGCCTCCGGAATCGTTCATACTCAAGATGCGATGTCTCTAACGACCCGGAATCAGTACGTATATAGTTACATATGATATATCTTCGTTTCCCGTTACTTAGTACATAGCACCATTCCCCCTATACTCCGCTCCACCTCTCTACCATCAGTTACAGCCTTCGCTTGTAGTACATAGTTACTACAGCACAGGATCTCTCCCAGTAGTATAAAAGATGTACCCTTATACTACAACATATATATTATCATATCCCACCATATCATATTACATCCTATCGTATTGCATCCCTTCAGTTCTACTTCTTAGTCCTCGCTTCGTATCATCTCATTAGTCTTCGTACTCCGCTCCCTTCACTTCCCCTCTGATCCAGAACCCTGGATTTGGGTTGGATTGACTAGACTATAGAAAATAAACTCCTCTGATCACTTCTTAGCTGATCACCCTTTCCGTAGATTCCCATTCGGGTCTACAACCCCACTCGCCGTCACAACTGGAGCCCACCGCGAGGAGTTTATTTCTTTTGTCTTTTCATACCCTCCCCACGGTCGGCTTTGACTTTCATGACGTTTCCCTCTTCTACCCGACTCTAGTTATTTAGTTCCGCTTACGCCTTCGACCTCGACCTCGAACCTCCTCGACCCGACCCACTTTCCGACCCGCATCCCGATTTAGACATTCCCGATATGACGTACGGATTGATGCCTCTCCGAGGTGATCGTTCAGCCCCGACGTTTCATGGTGACGAACACGACCTTCCCCGCTTCTTTGACGAAATTGACATGCTCGGCTCCGACTGTGGACTCACGGACGCTATGAAGATTCGCTACACGCTCCGGTACCTCGATAACGACGATTACGAACTTTGGTCTACCCTACCCGCCGCTTCAGCAAAGGACTTCATTGCTTTCCGACGTGCCGTCTTCGACTTTTATCCCGGTGCTACGAATTCCATCCGGTATACGATCTCGGATCTCGATCAACTTACGCGACGACAATCGGCTTACGGTATAGAGAACAAAGTGGACTTAGGACAATATTTCCGGGATTTCATACGCATTTCCGGTGTCTTGTTTGACAACGGCCGTCTAACGGATAAGCAACGGAACACATTCTTCGCCAACGGATTCGACTCAGACCTTCGTCTACGTATTGAAGAACGCCTCCATTACCTTCTTCCTGACCATTACCACGACGATCTGTACCCACTCGATGTTTTCCACGATGCCGCCTTATTCCTACTTTCCGGTTATCGCTCCGTTCCGAAATCCCCTTCCCTTGCCGTTACCATCTCTAGTCCCGATTCCGGTCCCAGTTCCCCACCCGTCATAGCTTTGTCATCTCCGGTCCCGATTCTGACCTCGATCCCGCCCACCGTTGTTCGTTCCGTCGCCCACGTTCATTCCGGTCCTTCGTATACTCCGTCCCCGTCATCGTGTTCCCCGTCCCTGTCCATTCCGGTGCCCGTCGAGACCGTTATTTGTTTACAGGTTTTGACGTCCAGTCCCGTGCCGTCCCCGTCCGATCCCATTCCCGATTTATCGATGCCGGTCACCGATTTATCCAATTCGTTTCCTATTTCGTCCCCGTCGTCTTCGGATTCGTCCCCTCCGGTTTCCGTCCACGAACTCGTACCGGACCCGCTCCCATTGTCATCGGATTCTCCAGAAATAGACATTCCGCCCCCGATATTGTCGCCATATTGTCCTCCGTCACCGTCTATTGAGATTCCGTCGACTTTGGTTGAGTATTCCATACCCGTTCCCATTCCGGACCCCATACCTCCCCTTTTATCTGATTTCGATTCTGGTCCCGGTTCCGTTATGTCGACCCCTTCGTTCCCGGTTCCCCTCGTCGTTCCCGCTCCCGTATCTTCTCCGGTTCCCTCCTCGCCCACTTGGGGCACTTTGTCGTTTCCGCCCGCTTGGGGCACCCCGTCGTCTTTAGACCCGTTACGCGGCACACCCATTATATGGGATCGTGTTGGTGTCGGCACTCCGGTTCTCGATTTTATTTTATTCCTCGTTTCCGTCTTCATTCTACTTTGTGATTGCATTCTGGACCTCCGCCCCCTCGACACCTCGCTCGAATATTTGCAAGAAGTTCTCCGCCTCCTCTCGTCGTTCCGCCTCCGACCTTCTTTCAGAAACTCTTGTGGGGATGTAGACCCGTTTCCGTCTCCTATTTTTGCGTTTTCGTCTTCCGTTCCGCTTTCCGTTCACGCTCCCGGCCTCCACTTATTTATATTTTCGTTTCCGTTTATAGTTTTCCTTGTTTCCCGTTTGTTTCGATCCCATTCCGTGTCCGTTGTATTCCGGTCCCGCCCTCCACCTCGACCTCCAGATTCTGGCTTATGTAGTTACCCGTTTCTCCCTTTCCGTTATAGATTTTATTATGTACTCATTTTATTTTTATGTACATTGTCCCGCGGTTCGGTTCCCCTCCTTTTCCGTCCATTTCCCTTCTACTCCCTTCTCCTTTCGTCGAGTTTTGTGTCGATCATGTCGAGTTGGCCAAAGATATGGGCCTGGTTCGCGCGTAGTCGATTTAGCTCCTGCGTCCAACGGGTTAGCTTGGTGTGGACCTCCGCGACGTATTCAGAGAGGCCGTCCGCGATCGTCGATATCTCCCTTTGCGTTTCCGTCACCATCTTGCGTACTGCCCGGACGTGGTCGTTGATTCCGGCTCCGATCCGCGGGTGCTTGAACGGATTTCCTCGTCTCCCTTCGTCCCGCTCCGATTCCGTATCCGGTTCGACGTCGGTCAACGTCCGCTTACTCGTCGACGCCTCTCCGGTCCGCAACCTAGGCTTCCTCATGGGCTTTGGTATCTTCTTCGCGACGACCTTTCTCTTCGGACTACCCGCCTTCGCCTTCCCTTTCCTTTCCGCTTTTCCGGATCCGGTGGCCGGTCCCTTCGTCGACAATCCGCAACGTCGTTTAAGTCTTTTGCACCGATCGCACGCGTATCCCTCGATTCCGCGACAAACCGCGTTGGCGGTCACGCACGCATCGCATTGCCGGATACGGAACGACTGCATGTACTACGGATTAGTTAGGCACCACGGATATACGAGTCCGCGAGATATCACTTACCCCCGGAATCTTTCCCTTCGGTTCCGCGTCCTCGTTCCCGCTCGCATTCGAGAAATCGTTGCCGCTGTTGTAGTCCCCGTGAACGGTCTCGTCGTCCCGGTTGACCCTCTTATCCCGGTTGAGCTTTTTGTGTTTGATCGCGTTGAGTGCTTGAAGCCGCTCGTATTTTCGTAGTTGTTGGTTGGACCAGGTGTCCTCCTCGTCCTCGCTTCCGTGATCGCTGGTTTGTGCAGTCTCCTCCCGGTCCCTTTTCGCGGCTGCATTATCCCTTTTTGCTGCCTCTGCCGCCTTCATCCTTTCCGCCTCCTCGATCCGCTTCTCCGCCTCCGCCCTCCTATTCATCTCCTCTTCGTATTGACGCGATTCCTCCGCCCATTCCCGCTCGATCCTTTCCGCCTCCTCGACCTGTTGCTTCCTCGCTTCCTCCTCCTTCTCCTCCTGCAAACGTGATGCTTCCTCGACTTCCCGACGCACGGCCTCTTCCCGTTCCCGCTTCTTGTACTCCTCACGATTCCGCAACCATTCCTCGACCTCGACCACCATCTCTCCGCCCATCGAGAAATCCCTCGGTTCCATCACGTCGATTCCATTGTCTCGGATTTCCGTCAAGATTCCCCTGTAGTTCCGCTGTCGCGTATCGTTAGTCCGTGCCGTTTACGGGAACGGGATCTCTTACCATGGCCCGTCGTCGTCTCACCACCCATTGCCGTGCTTCGTTCTCGAATCCGTCGCGTACGATATCGATTCCGGCCGCGTTGACTTCTAGTAACTCGGCTATGGCGCTCTCGAAGTCTTGCCGCGTTTCCGCATCGAGATTGTTGGGGAAATTGTTGTATTCCGTCGACATCTGGTGTTGGTGTTGGTGTTTGTTGGGTTTGTTGGGCTTGTTGAGGATGTTGTCGAGATTGTTGAAGTCACGTTGAAAAGTTTTCTTGTTTGTATTTGTTGCCCCGTCACGTGACCGTTGTTCCTTTATCCAGCCGTTTCGCTCCACCCTCTTTTAGTAGCTCTGGACCACTGCTTCCCGACGCTTCGATACCCGCCGGCTTCGATCTCGTTCACATTGTACCATTGTTTCCGCCCGTTTTCGACATCGCCTCCGCTCATTTATTCCCACGACCCCGGTATCTTTGTTATTTCGTATGGATCGACCAGGGATGGTCTCTATCTGAGTCCTGACCGGATGTAGAGGCTCCGGGCCCTCTGGACCCGAATCCTCTTCATATCCCACTTCGTCCTCGTCCATTCCCATTCACGTATCATCGATTCCGCCCATTTCCGGTCTTTTCCGTCGATTCCGCTCCGGATTCTGCCTCCGGAATCGTTCATACTCAAGATGCGATGTCTCTAACGACCCGGAATCAGTACGTATATAGTTACATATGATATATCTTCGTTTCCCGTTACTTAGTACATAGCACCATTCCCCCTATACTCCGCTCCACCTCTCTACCATCAGTTACAGCCTTCGCTTGTAGTACATAGTTACTACAGCACAGGATCTCTCCCAGTAGTATAAAAGATGTACCCTTATACTACAACATATATATTATCATATCCCACCATATCATATTACATCCTATCGTATTGCATCCCTTCAGTTCTACTTCTTAGTCCTCGCTTCGTATCATCTCATTAGTCTTCGTACTCCGCTCCCTTCACTTCCCCTCTGATCCAGAACCCTGGATTTGGGTTGGATTGACTAGACTATAGAAAATAAACTCCTCTGATCACTTCTTAGCTGATCACCCTTTCCGTAGATTCCCATTCGGGTCTACAACCCCACTCGCCGTCACATCGATGCCGTCTGGGTCCAGGTTTGGCCATGCGCCAAACCGGACCCCAAGTTCAGTTCGCGGTTCCGCCAAAAAGGGTCGGAACCGGACCGAACTGAACTTCGGCAACACTACTCTATCTGTGTGTTGCGAATGAGTACTAAGTCACCGCTTTTGAAATCGAAGTTGCGAATCGTCTTCGCGTGTTGCTTTTCGAAACGTTGTGCCGCTTTCCGTCACGTGTCATAGACTTGCGAGTATATGCGATTAATATCGTCGCTACATTTTTGGAGTGCGATCGTGCATCGCTCGATAAGGTCTGTAGAAGATAGGACCGAATCCGGCAGGGGTTGAAGGTATGTTGCTTCTACGATGTCGAGTGGTAATAGGGGATGAGTGCCAGTCGCTGTGAAGTAAGGTGAGCAGCCCATTTGTCGTTGGATAGTGATATGTTCGGCCCAAAATACTGAATACGTCACATTGGCCCATCTAAACTGGTCGCCGTCCGCAGCTTTGAAGAGAGATTGTCGAATGTTGTAGTGCGGTTGTTCCACGAGACCGTTTGCGCAGGAATTGTAGCCGGAGATGCGAATATGGTTAACGCGGTATCGCTTCGAAAGATAAGTGAGGGATTTGATGAGCGCGGGTCCGTTGTCTGTAACGATTTCACGGAGAGAACCCCATTGACAGAGAATATCTTCGAATATCCAATCTCCGATTGCGCGAGCATTTTCGTTGCGAAGCATTCTGAATTCGGGATACTGAGTAAGCAAGCAGTGTCCTTGGATTATATATTTGTATCCTCTAGATGTCGGCAAGTGCATCGTGTCGATGAATATTTTGGCGAAAAGTGGAGTGGGCGTTGTGACGACAGGGGGAATGAGAATCTGATGGGATTGGCGAAGCTGGCAAAGATGACATGTGCGAACGAACCAGTGGATATCGACTTGCATGTGCGGCCACCAGAAGCGTTCTGCGATCATAGCGCGAGTCGCGTAAAATCCTTTGTGTCCTACTTCGTCGTGGGCTTGTCGCATAATTGATGTTCGGTGATCGTGCGATATAACTAACTTGTGCACGCCATTCTGGTCTTTGCGCCATAGTCTAGTTCCGTTGAGGAAAAAGTCTGTACAGTATTGGATGAAGGTCGCGTAGTCGGAATCGGCGAGGTCGATCGGGCGCTCTAAGTCGCTGAGCCATTTCTTTACCAGGGTGATGCGATCGTCTTCTCTGCAAGCAGCGTCAGTGCGCGGTACGTCGTCGTAGGTAAGCGTAGGATTGGATCCTTCCTCCTCACTGAGATGGTGACTGTCCCCAGTCACTAGTGCGGCGAAAGCGGAACAAGATCGCAACAAACGCAGGGACGGATGAGGAGTATTGATCATATGTGCGAAACCATAGAGGCGGTCGATCCAGTCTTCAGTTTCTTCTACATTGTCCTTTTCCGGCGGAGAATCCAGAGGTTGTTGTACACACCTTGAAAGACCATCCGGGCCGTTGTGACGGCAAGTTCTGTTGTAGACCCGAATGGGAATCTACGAAAAGGGGTGATCAGCTAAGAAGTGATCAGAGGAGTTTAGTGTCTTTGTAGTGTCTAATCAATCCAACCCGAATCCAGGGGTTCTGGATCAGAGGGGAAGTGTAGGGAGTGGAGTTACGAAGACTAATATGGAGACGATACGAAGGGAGGACTAAGAAATAGAACTGAAGGGGAGCGATAACCTGTATTTTCTATATAGTTTGTAGTATAAGGGTACATCTTTTATACTACTGGGAGTGATCCTGTGCTGTAGTAACTATGTACTACAAGCGAAGGCTGTAACTGATAGGAGTGGAGTGGAGTGGAGGAATGCTATGTACTAGGAGACGGGAAACGTAGATACATGATATATGACTATAAATGTACTGATTCCGGGTCGTTAGAGACATTGCAGTGCATGTAGGAACGAATCTGGAGGCGGAATCCGGAGTGGAATCGATGGAAACGACCGGAATCAGGCGGAATTGACGATACATGAATGGGAATGGACGGGGACGATGTGGGATATGAAGAAGATTCGGGTCCAGATGGCCCGGAGCCTCTACATCCGGTCAGGACTCAGATAGAGACCATCCCTGGTCGATCCATACGAAATAATGAAGATACCGGGGTCGTGGGAATAAATGAGCGGAGGCGATGTCGAAAACGGGCGGAAACGATGGTACAACATGAACGAGATCGAAGCCGGCGGGTATCGAAGCGTCGGGAAGCAGTGGTCCGGAGCTACTAAAAGAGGGTGGGGCGAAACGGCTGGATAAAGGAACAACGGTCACGTGACGGGGCAACAAATACAAAGAAGAAAACTTTTCAACGCGACTTCAACAATCTCGACAACATCCTCAACAAGCCCAACAAGTACCAATACCAACACCAGATGTCGACAGAATACGACACTTTCCTCAATACTCTCGATGTGGAAACGCGGCAAGACTTCGAGAGCGCCGTAGCTGAGTTACTAGAAGTCGACGCGGCCGGAATTGATATCGTACGCGACGGATTCGAGAACGAAGCATGGCAATGGGTGGTGAGACGACGACGGGCCTGTCACGACTAGCGGTCGCGTAATGGATCGGAGGGTCAAACGGTTGCACGATGTCGGCAGTAATAGAGGTAGGGTTTCCTGGGGTAAGGTTCAAGTGATGTAAGTTGGATGAAGTTTGCTACGTCTAGTACAACTGCTAGGAGTAATACAAGAGGTCAAAGTTAGGGTAGACTATGTGTTGCGCGATGTCTTTTATACCATCCCTCCTCCTCCGCAGTACCAGTGATGTGTTGTACAGGCGACTCGCTCCGTCGCATTAGTGGGTCCACGTCTCCTCCGGCATTGAGGTGATTTGTGATCGTGCCAGGCTGGCGTGCGGATTCGTCACCGGATCCGTAAGCATCCGGGTACGCGTCACCACGGCTGTCTCGTTCTTCGTGCGGGGATTCGCTGCCGTGTGACGTGTCGTTGCTGCGTATCGTAGGGGGTCGGAGCGCTTCGAACGTTGATAGGGGGATCTCGGGATCGGCGGTGATGGGGATTTGTTGCACCCCTCGGCATATTGCGATGAGGATGAAAGTGTATACGATAATGATGGCGATGATGGCGGCGATAACGGATTGGGTCATGATTGGAGGGAGTTTGTGCGTGGGTAGTGAAAGTGGGTGTCTTATTGTCCCGGTGTGAGTGATGAGAGTGGTCTGTGATGTTCTGTGAGAGTCGGGGATTTCAACCTCCGGTCACGTGTCATTCTCACGGGTTCGTTGATGAAGTGGTAGAGGTTTCTTCCTGATTGGGAGTGGGCCTCCATTCGGTATAAAGTGTGGTTGGATCCTTCGTTCCATCTCTCATCAATGCGATGTTTCCCCACTCGTGCCATCATCTCATATTCTTCAAACGTTCTGCCCTCTTTAACCCATCCCACCCTGTCGCGGTTAATTGTATTACGCACAACTTCACCTGCCGCCTCTCCGACTCTGATCGGGACTTGTATTGGGCTACTGGTCGTTGTTTCGCTTGCGGGAAGGCCAAGCATCGTTCGGAGTGTTGCCACCTTGTTGCGCGCAACAAGAGGCTTCTGTGCGAGCTTCTGGCCGACCCGTTTGGTAGGTTCTGTCTTTCTTGGGGTGTTTGGTTATTGTTCTGATGGTTCTTTGTGATAGCGTTGGATGATGCGTTCCCGCCCTCGGACTACTCGTCCGAGGACTCGATGCCGTCGCTCGCGACGAAGGTTTCCTGGGGGTCCGACTCTGACGAGGACTTCTGGCCCCGGGACGCCTATGTGGACACCGGGGCGCCCTTCGGGCTGCGTGAGTCCCGGCCTTGTCTTCCCTTCGGCATCGCTGACACGTTTAGGCGCAATTGTCGTGCAGCGATCGAACGGGCGTTGGAAGACCAGGTTCGTCACCTCGTTGAAGACGCCGTCCTCCAGGAGGTAATTAAGGAGGAGTATCTCGTAGATGAGTAGATACTCTTTGATTGTAATAGTCGTACTCCCTTTCGGGGAGTTGTAGTCGTAGTCCGGTTCGGTCCTGCCCCTTCAAGGGGCTTGTAAATGTAAAAGCTTTCCCCCTGTTCCGCAGAGTACGTGAATCGTAAGGGTTTGTCTGACAACCTGTCAAAGATCGTCATGAAAATAAGTGGTATCTGAGGAGAAATGTATGGGGGTGACGTATTTTCATGACATTACCCCCCTCCTATGAATCACTGGAGATTTTCGAGGATGATTGATGGCGCTGTCGTTTCTTCCAGTTGAAGTCAGGGTGCTCGTTGTGGAAGTCTTCAATTGCTTCTGCGGTGCCTTCGAGATTTCGGAGTGGCAAGGGGCTTGGTGATGATTGGCCGTCCGGGCGCAATGCCGGCCAGGTGGCTTCGTGTCATGATGGGGCCCGTGGGGGCAATGAAAACACGTCGAGGGTGGGTCTGTGGTCGAGGTCGTCGAATACGGCGCTGTAAAGTGGCGAATGGTCTTCGCGAGTTGGAACGGAGGGCTGAAAGGTCTCGGGGTAGGTATGTGGTTGCAAAAATAGGGCGGAGTGGGATTGTCGCGGCGTCTTCGGCCCAGTCGAATCGTCTAGGTGGGGATATATTTACTGGGGTGGGGCTGGACATGCAAACAGGATCGTTTGCGGCCTCTCGTTGGGCCGTCTTCTCGCGTTGGTGTGTATATTCGTCCGTCGCGGTCTCGGGTATCCCTTCACACGTCTCCTCTATCCTCACTGTCTTTTCCTCTTCACTCTTCGTGCCGTCTCCTTCCGTCTCCTCCTCCAATCTCGGGGGCACGTTGGCTAGCATTTCGACATTGTTGGGCCTTGGCATTCGCAGTTGCGGCGTCTGGACGGCGACGTTGTGACTCTGGGCTGGCGTGGGCGTGGACTGGTCAAGCGTTGGTGTTGACGTGGTGGGTTTGCGGTCTGGGACACGTACGGGCGCGTTGTCTTGCACGGGCATGGGGTTTAGGGTGAGGGCGGGCGCACGACGCGTCTCTCGTTGGGTTTTGTGTGCGTGTGGGTTCGTGGGGTGCGTGTATGGGGTGTTACTGGGGCTCAGGGCGCGTTCTGACGTGTTTTCCAGCGGGGGTGGGGCCGTTTGGGTGCTTGACAACGATGTGATGCGTTCAATTGCGGGTGCAGTTGCTTTTGATGAAGGTGGACGCGTGGGGACTTGCAGGTGCATCGGCGTTGTGCTTTTTGGTGACGCGGCGCTGTCTGTTGCAGCTGCCATCATTTCTGGTGTGTGTAGGTGCGGTTGCGGTTCTTCCGTCTGCACTGACGCAAACACGTAAGCGGATAGGGCTGTTTGGGCGAACGCGGAGGTGGTGGATGGTTGGTACTGGGTTGCCGCCGAATTGGTGGCCGGCGTTTGTGTTGACGCATGTGCGTGGGTAGGCGGTTCTGTTTGGGCTGCTGTAGATGCCGTTGCTGGCGTCGTGTCCATCTGTGTTGTTGTGTGTACGCGATTGGACGATGTCGTCTGAGTCGACGCGGATATGCGTGATTTCGACGCGATTTCTTTCTGGGTGGTGGTGGCTGCGTACGCTATAACGGGCGTTCTAGGGGTCACTGTCTGTATCGATGCAGATACGCTGGTAATCGGCGCTGTTTGGGATGATGCGGATGCGTAGGTGGGTTGCTGTTGGTCAGTGGGGCAGCTGGTGTCGTATCCGTCGAAGTATCCTTGGTCGTAGCCTAAGTTCTGACCTTCTTCATACCCTTCCTTGTAGCCTATTGAGCAGCCTTCTCTTTTGCCAGCTGCGTAGGCACCTCGTTGGGCTTCGGCTTCATTTGTAATATCTTTAGTTAGTTGCTCGTATGCTGCCCGTCGTCCTAGTTCAATTGCAATATCGAAAAATCCTTTGAGCGCTGTGTATTTGTCGTCTATGGTGTTGAATTCATCGATCGCGGCCATGCACATGCTGTGGTTATATTCATCCGTGTACTTTGCCGTGGTTGACGCTGGTGGTTTTGCAGTGGATTCGGCGGACGAGGCCGTTTTTGCTTTTTTGAGGGCTTGTTTTCTATTGCTGGGGCCTGGCATGATGATGGGCCAAGTAGGCGTAGTTGGGATTGCAAAATCAATTCAGGGCTCGCGTGATCTCGTAGAGAAAACTGGCGTATGAGGGCTACTCTTGAACTCGTGTGTTGGGGAAAACTCGTGTAAGGGAGGGCTTTTGTGTCGGAATCCTGGGTGAAAACTTGTGTTTGATGGCGGCTCGGGTGAAAACTCTCGTGTACGGACTCGGTGACTCGTGTTTGGTGACGGCTTGTAGGGGAAAACTCTCGTGTTGGGGCTGCTTGTAGGGTAGAACTCGTGTGTGGGGAAACTTTCGCTGTGGCTCGTGTTTGATGGGACTTTGGCTGTGGACTCGCATTTGGTGAGGAAGTTTTGTGTACTGTGATAAATCTGGCTTGAAAAGAGGCTAAGCTGAGAAAACTGGGCAAGGTTCGAATCACGATCTCATCACCAGGTGGACTAGGGGAGTCCTGAGCTAGTCGCAGGCTCAAGGAAAGCTCAGATCGCAATGGGATCTGGATAAGGATGAGGGTCTATCTACTACATGTCTAAACTAAGTAGTCCAACAGTCACGTGACCCACTACTACAACGGGGCTCCGAGAAGATGGGTATTGGGGGTGGACAGATGAAGGTGAGGTCGATGTCGGGTGTGGGGACTTTGTTTGGGACTGGAGAGGGGCATACTGAGGCGTGGGGGCATGAATGAAGGTGTGGGGGCTGGTGTGCATGGTTGTCGTTGGTCGTGGCTGGTGGAATGCGGAGGTTGAAGTGGGGGACAGCGGTGAGGTCTCGATAACAGTGGGGGCGGCTTGTACGTGGTCCTGGACAGCGGTATGGTTCCCTGGAAGGTCAAGCGAGGCGGGGGTTGGTCCAACGAAGGCGCTAGAGGTTGGGTATGTCGAGTTGGTGGAGGCACAAGGTGGGTTGATGTGGGATGGTGTTGGGGCTTCGATAACAGCAGGTGCGGCCTGTATTGGCTCGGGACTGGTCATGTGGTGGTCTGAGACGTGGTACGAGGTCGTGGGTGGTCTGTTGGACGCGTGGATAGCCGGGGATGTCGAATAGGCGGGGGTGTGCAGTGGGGTGACGTGGGACGTGTTTGGGGACTCACTAACGGTGGAGGCGGCCTGTATACGCTCGGGAAAGACGGTGTGGGTGTCCGGGATGTAATACGAGGCGGCGGTGGGTTCTACAAAGGCGTGAGCGGCCGGGGATGTCGAGTAGACAGGTAAATGAGGCGGATTGACGTTGCACGGCGTTGGGGACTCGATAACGGTGGGGACGGCTTGTACGGACTCGCGAGGGACGCCATAAGGTGCTGGGAGGCTGTACGAGGCAGCGGGATGTCCAACAAAGGGGGGCAAGGCCGGGGACGTCAAATATGCGTGTGCATATGGCGGAGTGACATGGCACAGCGTGGGGAGCTCGAACGCGGTGGGGACGGCTTGCACAGACTCACGAGTAGCAATGGAGGGTGCTGGGATGCGGTACGAGGTGGCGGGTGGTCCAATGATGGCGTGAGGGGCCGGGAATGTCAAATATGCGTGGTCGCGAGGCCGGGTGACGTGGAATACATTTGGGGACTCGATAACAGCGGGGACGGTCTGTGTGGGCTCGCGACAGACGGTGTAGGGCTCTGGTACGCGGTACGACGCATCGGGTGATCCAACAGAAGTGGTATAGGCCGGGGATGTCGAATACGTGGGGTCATGAGGCTGGGTGACCTGGAACGCGGCCAGATCGCTGTAAATGCGTGGGACCGAATCGTTTGGGACGTTTGAGGCGCACGGGGGGCTGTACGAATGCATAGGGGACGGTCTGCGGGGTGGTACGAAGCCGGGGGACGCGGGGTCGCGTTTCTGATGTTGTAGGGCCTGGGACTTGACGGACTGGGTCCACCACGGCGATGACGTCGTGCGCGGGGGTGCTGGGGCATGTACGGTTGCATGCGATGCGGTCTGTGGGCAGTAAATGCGTGGTGATGCGTCTGGCAGGTCGGATACGCGTACTCACGAATGTTGACGTGGCAGCTCGCATGGGACGAAGAGGGGCGGTGGGATGCTAAAAACGCGGGGGATTGAGTCATTTAGGACGTCCAAGGTGAACGGGCGGTCATATGAAAGCGTAGGTGGTGGTCTGTGGCAGGATACGAGGCCGGGAGATGAGGGAGATCCGGGTACGCATTTCTGGGTTTGTGGAACTTCGGATTCGACGGGTTTGGTCCACCAGGGCGAGGACGTCATGTACCAAGGTGCTGGGGCGTGAAATGATGTGTTGGCGGTGGTGTGTGGGTGATAGGCGCGAGTCGACGGGTTTGGTACGCGAGTCGGCGATTGGTGATGTGGCACGCGGCCGGGTTGTCCTAACTGGGGCCGGATTTGTGCGTTTGGGTCGTTGACGGTGAATGGAGGGCCTTGGGATGCGGTATGAGGTCGCCGGATGTCGAATGGGAGAGCTGCGGGTTGGCGTTGGCGTTGTGTGGGCGCTGCGGGTTGGTGATGGCCCGAGACGGTGGTAAGCGGCCGCGTGGGCTCTTTCTGGCATGTCGAAGGGGCTTGCGTGGTTCCGGTGGGTCGAGAGGCGGCGTGAGTGGGTGTCTGAGCGTTGTCTGGCGGCACCGGAACGGGTTGGCGGCGGGTTCGACGGGTTGGGATATGCTTTCCCGCGCGGGAACCTCTGTAACGACTAACCGGTACGTACTTTTGTCCACAGGCACAAAAACCTTCCCTTTGCTTCTCTTTTTCACCTAATCCAACCTGTAGTTGTTCTAGTTCTTGAACCCGACTCGTTTCAGGTACTTGTGCTACACTTGGTGTATTTTTGTCATTTTTGGGGTCTTCGGAGGCGGAAGTCGGGCGGTAAACAAAGGAATGGAAGTAGATGGCAATGTAATACATGAGAACATAGGAAAAAGAGAGAATGAAGCTGAGGAAAATTGACAATAAACGAAAGTCGGGTTCGTTGGCATGTGACGTGTCACTGGCTCTGGGACTTGCGAGGGGGAATGGCTGCCATCGGGGAGGCACGAGAAACCTATAAATAAGCAAGTGGAGGCTGGATAACATCTTCAGAAAGCTTTTGAAGCTACGAGGCAACAACGAGGCGCAGGAAATCTTTTTTGCAGCCGAATAAGAGGGTTTTTATGCCAAAAGTGGCAAGCAGGGTATAGAAATACAAGGAGAGTGAAGTGAGCTGACAGATCCTCGCAGTGGGCTCCAGATGTGGTGAACACGGCCTTTGTAGGCGCGGATTCGGGGTGGGCAAGTTCTTGTCGTTGGGGTGAAAACCCAAAACTCAACTTGTTTGTATGTATGTACACAAAACACTATATAGGTACTGTATAGTATCTATAAAGGGAGTGTATGAAGGAAATGGAATATAATCAAGAGAGGGGAATGCAGAGGGAAGGGGGATGAAGGAAAATAGAAGAATACGTGCTCACAGAGATATGGATCTCTACAACGTAGATACTCATTTAGATACTGAATTTTTCACATTTTTTTCTATGCAGTTGCGTGAACTTAGGTCATGCGACCTTAAACATACTCGCGCGACACCCCAATTTCGACTCAACACTAACGTTACTCAACAACCACGGTAAGTAACGGCTTCATATTATATTTTACTGACATTTTCTTACATAGAACAGCCCCCCATGGCCCACCTTGACCGCATAAATAAGGTGCCCACGGTAAACTCCACCCAACAACCTCCCTCACGTTCCAATGTGAGTCGGAGTGAATCGATGGCAGCAGCGGCAGCAGCAGCAACAGCAGTGGCAACACCACCAATGCCACCACCCTGACGATGGCCAAATGGCCCCAAGCGACAGCAACTGCAACAGCAGTAGCAGCAACCACAACAGCAACAGCAACAGCAACAGCAGAGCAGCAGCAGCAACAGCAATGCCGGCAGCAGCCACCTGCCGCGTCAAATGCGGATGATCGCGACCATTGTCGCCTCCACCACCACTTACAACACCAACACCAACATGACGACGATGACGACAATGGGGAGTTAAAGGCTGGGAGGGTGGTGTGCCCACCTACCAGCCCAGGTACGTCCCCCAAATCCAGTCCCAATGACATTGGCTAACGAGGGGAATGGATGAGGCGACGACGAAGACCCACCTCACGAACACGCCCTAGCCATGTCAATTGACACGCGGACGCCCATAGGAAGTCCCCAGCCCCATCCAACCTCACAAAAACAGATGGAGCACATCAATTGACGTGCCCCGTTCTTTGCAAGGTCATCAGCATGTGTGGATGCCCATGGAAAGTCCCCAGCCCCATCCAACTTCGTGAAAACAGACGGAGCATGTCAATTGACATGTCCCCGTTCTTTGTGAGGTAGGTAGCACGCGGGACGCCCATGGGAAGTGCCTGACCCCAACCCAACCTCGCAAAAACAGACGGAGCGCCCCCCCATCTACCTCGTGAGGGTGACAGCCATGTCAATTGATGCATGTCTGGCCCACACAAGGTATTTGGAGGTTGGTTTGGGGTTCAAACCATGTTTGAACGCAGACCGAACACCATGAAACTGTTCGACATGGTTCCGGTTCCAGTTTGGCATTTGGCCAAACCAAACCAACGGTTCCGGTTCTGGTTTTTCAAAATAGCAAAAAACCGGACCAAACCAAACTTTGGCAACACTATTATCCAAATTGTCAGGACCTTCAGGGTAATAATTGGGGCAGCAAGATAAACCATCAGCATGGTTACGTGTTCCAGGGATATGCTTTATACAGAAATCAAAGTGACTAAGGAATTCAGACCATCTAGCTTGGTGATGAGAGGGAACGATTTGTCATAAAGTATTTGAGGGCTTGATTGTTGGATCTAATGACAATGGTATGATTAGCGCCTTCGAGTAGATGACACCAGTGTGATAACGATTTAATGATAGCTAGAAGTTCTTGATCAGGAGTCAAATAGTTACATTTTGCAGGAGAGAGTGAAGCAGAATAGTAACCAATAGGATGAAGTTTATCATCATGTTTTTGCATAAGGACAGCACCGATTGTGAAGCAAGAGAAGAGTCAGTTTCGAGAATATAGGGAAGCTCGAGTTGGCTGAGCTTTAAGGATAGGTTCAAAAGTGATGGATTGTTTAAGGGTATCGAATGTGAATTGACACTTAGAAGTCCAAGCAAATTTATTGTCTTTTCTTATGAGATTGTGACAGAGGAGAAATCTTTGATGAATCTGCGCCAAAAGTTCATGGTGCCAATGAATGATTGAATGTCTTGAATGCATTTGGGAATGGGCCAGTCAGAAATAGAACAAATCTTGGCAGGATTAATAGCAATTTTGCCATGAGAAATAATCTGACCAAGATACTTAACAGAGTCCTGTTCAAATTGACATTTGATGGGTTTGCAAGAGAGATTATTCTTGTGCATGATGTCGAGTATGTGGCGAGTATTTGTTTCAAGTTCTTCATGGGTATCTCCAAGGATAATGATGTCATCCATGTAAATGAATACACATCTGGAGATAAGAACATTGTGAAAGCAAATATTCATCATCCGTTGGAAAGTGGCTGGGGCATTGCAGAGTCCAAAGAACATAATGGTAGGTTTGAAGAGGCCACAAATCGTGATGAAAGCAGCCTTCCATATGTCTTCTTCCTTAATCTGAATACTGTTATATCCCCAGTGAATGTTGATAACAGTAAAATGTTTCGCTGTTTGGAATTTTGGTTGTTGAAGGATTTCGGAAAGAAGTGCAGGAGGATAACGATCGCAAATGGTGTGGGCATTGAGGTAATGATAATCCTGAATGGGACGAAGTCCAGGATCAGAACCTAGAGCGTTAATTTCTTCACCTTTGTTCACAAAGCAAAAGGGAGCAGCTTGGGGGGATTTCATGGGCCGAATATGTCCTGTTGAAAGATTTTCATCCAAGAATTTATTGATTTTGACTTGTTCTCAAGGAGATAATGCATACAACTTTCCCTGTTGGGATTTGAAGGAATCTTTGAGGTTGATGGTGTGATCAAATTCGGAATGGGGGGGGAGTTGGTCGAAATGTTGTTTGAGGAAAACATCCGAATAATTCCAATATTTCTCCGGTATAAACACCTTCATGTCTTCTTCAACTGTAGTAGGTTGAGAGGTATCTCCAAGGGAAATGCCATTAATGGTTTGTAGAATTTGATCTCAAGAAAAGGAAAAGTAATTTGAGTTGGAGGCGAGATCGAGTGAAGCAATGAATTCTTCAGAAGAATCCGAACGAGAGTCAGTCTTGTTTTCATACATCAAATCCATGGTCAGGGATGTTGAGGGAATTCCTGTTTGAAATATTTCAAGGGTTTTCTCTATAACACTGGTGTATGGATTGTGTTTTTGAATCCAAGGAAAGCTGAGAGTGACGTTGATACTCTATATGTAGCTATAAGAAGGGAAATCCTACAACTACTAAAGGTGAAAAGGTGCAAGGAAGCTTTGGAAAGCCTACACTAGTATAGGAAATGAAGAAGAATGAATAGAAGTGGATGAGAAACTCTGGAGAAGTGCTGCGATCAAAACTGAAGTGGTGCAATCAAAATTAAAGAGTTGCGATAACATCAAAAGTCGCAGTGAGATCAAAGGGTCAGACAGTGAGAGAACATGAGAAAATGTGAAGAGAATGGAACTAGGATGAAGGAGAAGCTCTGAGACAAAGGGGGAATGATGTTCTGTCTTGATTCTCTGGGGGTTCTCTGTCTAGTGACTCATACAGGCAGGTATATAAGCTGTCAGGACAAAGGAAGAGAGATGACAGGATGATACTAAAAGGAGATATGTGAGATAAAGGGCATATAGAAGAAAGAATAGGTAGAGAGAACGATAAATGAATATAGAGAACAAAGAGAACAAAGGAAATACTTTGAAGTGCGATAACTAAATATCTCCGAAGTCGCAGAAGATCGCAATAGTCGCGATGTGATCGGAAGGTCAAAGAGTGGTAAGTCACATCAAATCGCAAGGAATCACAAAATATATAAAATCGGAGCTCAGGATGGCTGAGTGCGTATCAATGTCAAAATTGCCTAGTGAGGAAATCTCAAGCGTGATGTGTTCATGGTAAGGCAGTGTAGAGGCTTTGGATTGTGTGGATCCATATCCTCTTCATATCTGACACCATTCCCGTCCATTCCTATTCCTGTATCATCGATTCTGCCCAATTCCGGTCTTTCCTATCAATTCCGCCCCGGATTCCGCCTCTGGAATCGTTCCTACTCGCAATACAATGTCCCTAACAACCCGGAATCAGTACGTATATAGTTGTATATCATATATCTTCATTTCCCATCTCCTAGTACATAGCACCACTCCTCCTATCCTCCTCTCCACTTGCCCCCTATCATTTACAGCCTTCACTTGTAGTACATAGTTACCATAGCACAGGACCCCTCACAGTAGTATAAAAGTAGCACATTTACACTACAAAACCATATAGAAATACAGACATACATCTTATTGTCCCACTTCAGTTCTATTTCCGGGTCCTCTCTTCATATCGTCTACACCTCTCTCCGTCCCTTCTCCCATACTCTCCCTCTGATTCTGGAACCCCTGGATTCGGGTTGGATTGATTAGACCTCTCTAAAAGAAACTAAATTCCTCAGATCACTTCTTAGCTGATCACCCTTTCCATAGCTTCCTCTTTCAGGTCTACAACAGAACTCGCCATCACAACGGTGGCACATAAAGAATGACATCACAGGATTTATCAATAGGTCCATCTCAGTTAGGCATCCTATCAATATTACATATTGGTATTGGTTCTTCCAGATACAAAAAGGAAAGGGAGTTGTTTTCCATGAAATGGTGGTTAATAAAACAGCCAGAAGTGCCAGTGTTGATTAAAACACAAACAGGGAATCGTTCTCCAGTGTCAGTGGTTTCAAGCCATAGATTGACAATTAAAGTTTCATCTGAAGAGCACAATTAAAGTTTCATCCAAAGAGCATAAAGAACCAAGACAATGATAGAATTGTTCATTGTTAGGTTTACAAAGATCCAGAGTAGTTGAAGAATCCGAATCTGAAATATCTAATATCTCTCATGTGCAAGTTTGTTAGAGAGGGCCATCTTTTCTTGCAGAGCTCATTTTAGACACACCCAATGTGACATATATATTGTCCTTGTCCTTTGCCGAAGAAGTTCCTGAAGTTCCTTGTTCTCCATCCCTAGTTACTGCACAAATGTTGTGAGGGTGTTTGCCTTGACCACTAGAGGAGTGGTTGGTATTATGTGATGATGAAGTGATAGAAGAAGAAGCATGAGTAGGACAATTGTTAGCCCAATGATCTTTTGAGCCACATACAATACATTGTCCCACAGCGTTCCTCTGTGCAGCAATGATGGGATCAACCGTTTCCGATTTAATGCATGTAGAAGTCGAAGATGAAGCAGTAGGAGTATGGGTTTTTGAAGCAGTAGAGGGAGAGGTGGAAACTTTAGGAGTTTCCTTCTTTTTGCCAGTAGACTTCGAGGAAGGGGAATGGTTGTGAGATATTCATGATATTGTCGATCGAATCAACTAGCGTATTGTTTCCATTCTCGAAGAGTGGCATGAGTGGGAGGGCAAATATTTTTGAAATGATCGCTTGATTTAATCCATCCTTAAAACATCCAATGAGGGCTTGATCATTGAAACCAGTAAGCGTTTCGTATTCTTCAAAGTGAACAATATATTCATCGACAGTAGTCTTGCCTTGCTTGACCTCTTTTATCTTAAAGTGAGCTGTTGCCTCTTGATCAACATCTCCAAAAGCAGAACGAATATCCGCTTCGAAGTTTGCCCAAGTATAGGTGGTGAAAGCGGAACTCTGAACCTTGTTTTCAGCCCAAGGTAGAGCACTACCAGACTTCATATAGGATAATCCCAAAAGAACCTTTTGTGAGTCTGTGTATGCTTGTGCATGAAGAAAGACACCGCATTGATGAAGGAACTTTTCAACATTTTCAGGTTTATCATCGAAGTCATCTGGTTTCGCGATTTTTACGGTAGGGGCAGCAGGGGGGGAGGTGGTGGTGGTGGTGGTGGAGCAGCAGCATGAAGGAGAGCAATCTCTGCATTGGCATTTGCAAGATCAGTGGAAAGACCATCGACACATTGAAGTTGTTCTTGAAGTTGTTCTTGAAGATCAGCCATAGGGGGTGGAGACGGGGGTGGAGGAGATAATGGAGAAGGTGGAGGTGGTTGTGGTTGTCTCTGAAAAGGTTGGAAGTGAGAAGTGGATGGAGTAGGATTGGGGAAGTGAGGAGAAGAAGAGCCAAAACCTGTGGATGAAGGAGCAGATTGGGATTGAGTGCGAAGAGGTATGGTGGGTGAGCAGAAGTGAAGGAGACTTTAAATCTGTAATGTGACGGAGTAAGCTGAAGGTTTTACTTCACAAGATGGTTTAAAGAAAGGGGCTTAGATTCCAAAGGCAGTCAATCTTAGAGTGAGAAGAGTGTGTATGAAATTTAAAGTCTATAGTACATGATAGAAGTAGCCCAGTTATATAGTCCTCTGAAGTGGCTATGTTATTAGGAAAGGGATGAAGGCTATGTGCCAGAGCATATGGTGGTAAGGGATGAAACATATGTAGAAGGGGATAACATACAGCATTTGTCGTGTGATATGACTAAGCAGAGGGAAAAGGCAGTGCATATGAGAAAGGAATGACTAAAGAGAGCGAAAGAGGAGAGGGAAAAGGAAAAGGAAAATATAAGCACGTCTTAGCTAAGAAATCATAACACTGTCTAGCCCCCAGAACCATAGATAAAATTTGCCCCTACAATCATGTTGATCTGAGGTCTGGTTGCAGCATTATTTGTCTCACACAGAATAGTGGCTGTACACAGGTGAATTATTTATTTTGTAATACATGTATTATCCAGGAACTACACATGAGGCTGCCTAGCCCTTGTAAAATAGATGATTACTCCCTGTCACAATGGAAGGCCTTCCATATATATGTTGGCATGGCACAAATTTCCAAATTAGTATATGCAAAGTGGCTGTAATGAACTTTTGAATGTTATCTCAACAAAGAATGATCAGATGGCTTCAAAATGTATAGGAAAGTTGATCAGAAAATTATTCTCTAGATGCTTGTAAAGAAATTGAAAGGATTTGTCCAAAAAATGATATCTTAAGATAATACACTCAATTTTATGTCTTTTGAATTATTTAGGAATTTTGAGTGCAACTCCACAGTCAATTATTGTTTGAGTGATCTTGGTACACTATTTCTAATGTGCCAGCAATATTTTGTTACCACAACTATCTTCACACCATATGTTATGATAATTTAGCCAGCATATGATATAAGTATATTGAAAAGGAATATTATGAGAAGACATTGATAATACCAAAATATTGCTGGCACATCTGAAATAGTGTACCAAGATCACTCAAACAATAATTGACTGTGGAGTTGCACTCAAAATTCCTAAATAATTCAAAAGACATAAAATTGAGTGTATTATCTTAAGATATCATTTTTTGGACAAATCCTTTCAATTTCTTTACAAGCATCTAGAGAATAATTTTCTGATCAACTTTCCTATACATTTTGAAGCCATCTGATCATTCTTTGTTGAGATAACATTCAAAAGTTCATTACAGCCACTTTGCATATACTAATTTGGAAATTTGTGCCATGCCAACATATTACAATTCCAGCTTACAAATGGAAAGGTAGAATAAAGTCTTTGGGCTCGATACTGATGTCTGTTGAGGAAAAATAATAAATAAATAAATAAAATAAAATTGAATTGGATAAAATCAGTATCTGTACATCAGTAAATAACAATCGATAGTCAACATCCCAGCAAGGCTTATTGGGTCTCTTTGAGTCCCTACCATTGCAAACACTCTTGCCACAATCTGTTACGGATCGCTTCTGCAGCGGGCTCCGGCAACAATCAACTTAACAGGGGGACGGTTTCCAGAGGGGAGAACAGCAGTTTCATTGTCAGATAACACTGCTACAAGGGGGGGGTTCGTGGTCTAAAGTCATTGCGAGCCGTGGGGATTACCCAAGATAAGGGGGTCTGCCCCAAGAACCAGACTAAACGTAAGGAAAGGAAAGAAGAAAAAGTCCGAACCAACAACAAGGACAGTAGATATAGTGAATGGACTTTAGGGGAGTTGGGAATCCAACCATGAAGCTACAACATGTCCAACTCTACCATGTGTTCACCATGAGGCGTACATGAGGCGTCCTCATGTCGATGTTCTCGCGATCCAACTGGAGGCCCGGGTGTCATTGAGAGAGAGGTGAGGTCCGGATGACTCGGATGATTTGTCATCAGGTCATGTGACATGCATAATTGCCAATTCGGGGTCTATACTTGCTGTAACAGGCAAGTGCGCAGTCTGGCAAGTGCATTGCACGGTCGGGTCGAAGATGGGTATCGTCCAGCGTAGGATTGGTGATGAGAGTGTCCTGAGGTAGCGGGGACATAGCGACAAGGTCGGTATAAAGGAAAACAAAGGAATGTATGGAGGGAAAACCAACTAGGATGGTGGGATAGTCGAGGTCAGACATGTGAACAGCATAAGCTGTACCAGATGATGATGTCTGTGTCGATGACGTATCGAGGAGCAATGTTTTGTCCTGTCTGTGGAACAATGCAGTCCACCTGATGTCGGTATTCGTCCAAGAAAGGGTATCATTGTAAACGAGTGTGGGAGGTATCAAGATTATAGATGGAAAAGGATAAATGAACGTGGGTCCAGGTTTCGAGTCATGGCATGAGTGACAAGCTGTGGGAACAAGTCGTCGGGTACTGCATTGAAGCGGTGTCGTGCGAACAATATGCGATAGGGGTTGGTTCACTGTTTGGGATGTCGTATGGTCTGTGGTCGAAGTCCAAAAGAATGTGCTTCGGCAATGGTCGGATTAGAGAGAACAGTGAAATGTCCCGTGATCGAGGATTGTCCAGGGCATGCGTGCAGGTGAGGAATGTCATCGGATCGTCAGGGAGGATAATGGTAGGCACAGAATACGAAAGTGGAAACCATATATCCGGGAATGGCAATTGTCAATTATGTGTCGAGATATTGTTGAGGTGGAAGTCAGAAGTATCAATGGCGGAAGGGTTTCGATGCCGATGCCAAAGATAGATCATAACAAAGTAGAAACCGATCAGGAAGGTGATGGCAATGCTGCCAATAACAATTACGGTAATGAGCTGTGTCGGGAGTACAGCCATTGTGAATCGGTTTGTTGTGGGATGAAGTCAACAATATGTCAGGGCGAGGGAAAAGACAATAGCAATGATGTCCGTCGGCAAGGAGACTATTCGGGTACAGCAAGGTCACGTGGGATATGTCCATGGTCGGTCTGGATTGTTCTAGAAGAAGGGAAAGAAGAGAACAAGAACAAGAAAATACAAGGATGTCCAAAAGAAGAAACAATGACATTGAAAAGAAGACAAAGGACAAAAAGAAATGAAAAAGGAAGGTGTGCAGTGCAGAATCGTCATGGTGGGTATCGGAATGGGCATCGGGGTTGGAAGCGGAGTTGGAAACGTAACAATACCCCCGGAACAAGGGGAATCGTCCCGATTAACCGGAAGAACAAAGAACAAGGAAAAAAATTACAAGGAAAGAACAGACAGTTTAACGACGCTATCAAGGTCGGCAAGAAAACAAAAACATGAAGAAGGAAAAAATGTCAGTCCAAAGGTCATTGAATCATGAAGACGTTACTGAGTTACAAGGGTTTCAAAAGAAATATATCCGGGTTCGTCCAATTGTTTTGTTGTCATTTTTTGTCATTGTAGATAATCAGGGGTCATTGTTGTATTGTCATTAAGTCGTCAAGGGTGTCGGGTTGAAAGGAGATAAAGGTCGTCGGGGTCCATGTGTTCATTCAGGGTTTTCGGTTTGAAGAGAATTAGGTGGTCGGCATTTTTGGGATGAGGGAGTTCTGGATGTCAGGGAGTTCTGGGTGTCAGAAGTTTATAGTCATTACGGACACTTGAATGGGCATAGATTTATATCGTTTCAGATATCGGTGTTGTTGACTGATCGTGGATTTCCTACACTCAAATGGTGTGCGAGATTTCTTCATATTCCATGAATGCAACAGGGTTTGGTGTCGGTCAGAAGATGTTTGGGGAATTCGGGATAGGGAAGGTGAAAGAGTTGCCAGTTCCAAGTTATACATTGGCAAAGGGTTTCGGATGGGGATTCATTCTTCACTGTTTCTTTTTCTGGTGCATTTACCGCCATATTGGTCAGTAGCACATCGGGTTCCTTTCCTGTGTGGGATTGGAGGTCATTGGTTTGATAACCAGTATCCTTCTGGTTCAGTTCTGGTGTCCATAGACATCAAGGTTTGTTCTACGGCTTATAGCGATCATGCATGCGTCTGGGGGTCATAGATTTTATATCGTTTCGGATATTCATCTCTTATTTATATAGCTGGTGAGAGAACCTGCTGCTTCATCTCTTATTTGTATAGCTGGTGAGAGAACCTGCTACATGTTTCTCTATGGTCATGTTCCATCTGTCCGTTCCATTTCTGTTTTGTCTCTTCTGTTTCTGGGTATTCTGTTTCTTCTTCTGGGTGTTTTCGTTGGTGTAAATAATGTCGAGGTCGTTTACATACAAGGGAAAAGTCCATTCTATGAATCATACATGACAGGGGTGTATCCTTTCACAAACAACATCAATCTCCAATCCAATCCATGGATGTCATTCTCCTTCCCCTTCACCATACGCTCATGCATTGCACGAAATAAAGCATGACGATGATAATTGGGTTCTTTGGTCCCATGTCTCGAGCGTTTGTTCTGCATGTTATGGCCGTCAGAATGGTGTGCACGGTCGAGTTTCTTTTTCTGGGATTGGGGAAGAAGTGGAGAGCGGCGACGTGACTGGGTTTGGAGCGAGACAAGAGGTGGAGAATACAACCATGCTCGGTATTCATCATCCATCTCTATGTGCAGTCGGTGGGTTACTTTTCGAGGGGGTGTCGGAAGATCAGTGAGACTGTCCATGTACGCATCAAAGTCATCAATGGGGGGAGTCGGATGTTCTTCACTGCGAATATTCACTGCACCAAAATATAGCTCATTGTCCAGATCATCAAAGATAAAGGGTACGTCAAGGCTCATTGTTGATGTTGACGGTGGGGACGGTGTCGAGGATGCTGGACGATACGTGCGTCACAATGATTCTGGGGTACGGGTGCAAGACGAGGAGCGGGGATCCGAACAACAAGTCGATGGAATGGTACGTCAAAATCGAGGAGAACTTGTAATTCGTGGATGAGGGTCTGAATACGACGATTTCTTTGTGCGGTAGGCCGTAGACGGTTGCGAAGTCGATGTAGTTCCTGTAAGATAGGACCGAGGAAAATATCGTGGATGGTGACCAGGTGGGGGATGCGAGGATCGTTCCAACTAATATAGTCAACCCAGTCGTCAGGACGGTCGAGCAAACACCAAACGTAGGGGTCACTCCAGGACCGGCGGTCAGGCCATGGGTACGGATGGTCTGGGGGGCAAAGGTTGGCCAGGGTGACGACAAGTGGGTGGTCTAAAGAAGTTTTCCGTCTTCGGTAATTACCATGCCTCGTTGTCAGCATCGTGTCGGAGTTTCCAGTGATCGGTCCATGTACCAGGGTCTTGGTTGCCTCGTGGATTCGTATGTATGATCGGGGATCAAACTTCTAGAAAAAGAGGGTGTGTAGCGGGATATCACTATCCAAATCGGTAAGGAGTGGTGTTTTGTATGTGTTCCGGTCATGACAATCATTATAATCTTGGTCATTTGTTCATCCATGTCAAACAAAGAGGGTCCCCTTTCATCTGTTCCAACAGACTACTAAGATCAACCACTTCTCTTTGTTACAATATGTACAGGTCATCACAGGATTCGGGGTTTCGTATGCATACTGGCTTTCTCTGGGCTTTCTGCATTTGGTGAGGAGATGGGGGGGGAGGAGGTGAAAGGAAGGGTAGGAAGGCGGTTTGAAGGATTTATTGATTTCGGTTTGTCTAGGGCGAGGGAGTCGTAATATGTCTGGTACAACCAAAACATATTTGAATCATGAAAGGTGGGATACCTAAAGTGATTGGTTTGTCTAGCAGTGTCCTTCTACATCTGGGGCAATGACAAGTCTTGTCCATTGCATCATTTCATGTCATAATTATCATATTGAGGTAGCGGAATGACAGTGGTGACGTTAGTCAGGGGTTTGTTTCGATTCAGGTTCCAGGATTGGGCTTGAGCAATTATTATGGATAAACCATAAATAATTCGCAGGGCGGCAGTCTTGAGGTTGACCATTCGGAGTATTCAACATTCGTTCAGGGGTCCAGGTGGCTAGTGTACATCAACAGATTTCAGGTCTGCGTCAGTAACAGGCTAGCATCGTTCGTTCGTCCATTCGTGTGGGGTCAGGGTTGAGGGAGGAATAAAGTCGGGAGGAGGAGAGGAGGAAGAGGGTGTAGGGGAGGACGAGGGAGAGATTCGGAAGAGAGGAGGGGGTTCATTCGTTCATGTCGAAAGTTGAATGTCGAGGGAGTTGGGAAACGTTTAGTCTTTTGTTACGGATCGCTTCTGCGGCGGGCTCCGGCAACAATCAACTTAACAGGGGGACGGTTTCCAGAGGGGAGAACAGCAGTTTCATTGTCAGATAACACTGCTACAAGGGGGGGGTTCGTGGTCTAAAGTCATTGCGAGCCGTGGGGATTACCCAAGATAAGGGGGTCTGCCCCAAGAACCAGACTAAACGTAAGGAAAGGAAAGAAGAAAAAGTCCGAACCAACAACAAGGACAGTAGATATAGTGAATGGACTTTAGGGGAGTTGGGAATCCAACCATGAAGCTACAACATGTCCAACTCTACCATGTGTTCACCATGAGGCGTACATGAGGCGTCCTCATGTCGATGTTCTCGCGATCCAACTGGAGGCCCGGGTGTCATTGAGAGAGAGGTGAGGTCCGGATGACTCGGATGATTTGTCATCAGGTCATGTGACATGCATAATTGCCAATTCGGGGTCTATACTTGCTGTAACAGGCAAGTGCGCAGTCTGGCAAGTGCATTGCACGGTCGGGTCGAAGATGGGTATCGTCCAGCGTAGGATTGGTGATGAGAGTGTCCTGAGGTAGCGGGGACATAGCGACAAGGTCGGTATAAAGGAAAACAAAGGAATGTATGGAGGGAAAACCAACTAGGATGGTGGGATAGTCGAGGTCAGACATGTGAACAGCATAAGCTGTACCAGATGATGATGTCTGTGTCGATGACGTATCGAGGAGCAATGTTTTGTCCTGTCTGTGGAACAATGCAGTCCACCTGATGTCGGTATTCGTCCAAGAAAGGGTATCATTGTAAACGAGTGTGGGAGGTATCAAGATTATAGATGGAAAAGGATAAATGAACGTGGGTCCAGGTTTCGAGTCATGGCATGAGTGACAAGCTGTGGGAACAAGTCGTCGGGTACTGCATTGAAGCGGTGTCGTGCGAACAATATGCGATAGGGGTTGGTTCACTGTTTGGGATGTCGTATGGTCTGTGGTCGAAGTCCAAAAGAATGTGCTTCGGCAATGGTCGGATTAGAGAGAACAGTGAAATGTCCCGTGATCGAGGATTGTCCAGGGCATGCGTGCAGGTGAGGAATGTCATCGGATCGTCAGGGAGGATAATGGTAGGCACAGAATACGAAAGTGGAAACCATATATCCGGGAATGGCAATTGTCAATTATGTGTCGAGATATTGTTGAGGTGGAAGTCAGAAGTATCAATGGCGGAAGGGTTTCGATGCCGATGCCAAAGATAGATCATAACAAAGTAGAAACCGATCAGGAAGGTGATGGCAATGCTGCCAATAACAATTACGGTAATGAGCTGTGTCGGGAGTACAGCCATTGTGAATCGGTTTGTTGTGGGATGAAGTCAACAATATGTCAGGGCGAGGGAAAAGACAATAGCAATGATGTCCGTCGGCAAGGAGACTATTCGGGTACAGCAAGGTCACGTGGGATATGTCCATGGTCGGTCTGGATTGTTCTAGAAGAAGGGAAAGAAGAGAACAAGAACAAGAAAATACAAGGATGTCCAAAAGAAGAAACAATGACATTGAAAAGAAGACAAAGGACAAAAAGAAATGAAAAAGGAAGGTGTGCAGTGCAGAATCGTCATGGTGGGTATTGGAATGGGCATCGGGGTTGGAAGCGGAGTTGGAAACGTAACACAATCCCTATACTGATCCAAACACAACCTTACCTCCTTTCTTCCCTTACATGATTCCTTTCCACATATTTTGCATGTTTGCATCTTCCTTTTTTGGGATTTGGCTGTGCTGGGGTAGGAAGGGAAGCCAAATCTCTGCTTGTGTGATAGGGAGTTGAGTTGGCTGTGAATTTGTTGGGAGACAGACATGGCTTGGTGTTGTGGCAACACTGAGTGAGAGGATAAGTTTCCAGTTGCACTATCAGCAGAAATTTCCAGAAGTCCTTTTCCAACAACATGCTGTCTGAGTGGTTGCTGTGGGGCATTTGGAACCTCCAGAACATGACATGGATCAAGAATTGCAGTGTGAAGTGATGCATGAGCATCTGAGGACGTTGAGATGGAATCTGAGGGATTGTCAAATATTAATGCTTGTCTTCCACTCTCTATAGTAGGTGTTGAGCTGTTCTGTCAGCTGATAGTCAGTGTCAGTATCATACAATGAGGTCATGAATGCAGAAATGCAGACACCTTATATGATATATGCTGATTCATATTTGCATGAAATTTCATACCCATACTGCTTCACTCCAGTTTGGCTGGGCAGTGGAGTTGAAGGTGAGATTGGTGAACATCAGCTGACAAAACAGTGCCTGCTCCTCCAGATTGTGAACAGGCAGGATTGCTTTTTGAGTTCCTTGTAATTTGGCAAGGAAATAGTGAGGTTGCTTGGCATCTATGTAGTCAACATGCCACATTGTAAAAGCTGATGAGCAAGCTGTAGTATATTGACTTTGACATAAGGGCGGCTTCATATTTCATATTTAAAAATATCTACTACTTCAAAGAGATTAGACTACATCTCTGCTCAAGAAAAATCAAATACCAAAACTTAATATTCTGCTTGAAGTAATTCACAGTGCTGGCAAGGCAGGATACAGAAGTTAGAATACAGCAGCACAACTGGAAGGTAAAGAAGAGTCATAAATGGTTAATTTGGGGATGGGTAAGTTAAAAAAGCATATTTTGGTGTGGCATTTTTCTCCAAATGACCAGAAACTTCATTTTTCTTCATTAAATAAAGTACTGAAAACTTGTTGTATACTTAAAATCAGACATTTTACAACACTTGGCTAAGGAATAAGTAGAATAACAATTTACAAGGCTCTAGTGCCAAAGAAAGTGCAGATTTAAATAAATCTATTAAGATTGACTCTATTTCTGCCTAAAAGGCCTTGACATTGCAGTGTCATTTGTAGTGTAACATGCCAACAGCATCTGACAATTTTTCTGGCATTTATTTAGTTGGGCATTGCAGCAAAACAATGAAAACAATGCCTGCATTACCAAAAGCAGCACCTGAGTTGCTTATTCATCGCTTAGTCAGTATCAGTATCAGTATCCACAACAGACATCAGTATTGAGCCAGTCTTTGGGCTAAGTGGGAGGTGTGACTGTGACCTGTGACTGTGACCCTCTTGTTCTCGGTCCACCCTGGTCTCACTTGCTGTCACTTCTTTTTCAGTGCCTCAGTAGTGTTGCCGAAGTTCGGTTCGGTCCGGTTTTTCGCTATTTTTGAAAAACCGGAACCAGAACCGATGGTTCGGTTCAGCGAAATGCCAAACCCGAACCGGAACCGTGTCGAACGGTTTCACGGCGTTCGGTCTGCGTTCAAACGCGGTTCGAACCGCGAACCCACCTCCAAATACCTCGCGCGGGCCAGATGCACGTCAATTGACGCGGCTGTCACCCTCACGAGGTAGATGGGGGGGCTCCGTCTGTTTTTGCGAGGTTGGGTTGGGGCCAGGCACTTCCCATGGGCGTCCGCGCATGCTACCTACCTCGCGAAGAACGGGGACGCGTCAATTGACACGCTCCGTCTGTTTTTGCGAGGTTGGATGGGGCTGGGGACTTCCTATGGGCGTCCGCACGTCAATTGACGCGGCTAGGGCGTGTTCGTGAGGTGGGTCTTCGTCATCGCCTTGTCCATTCCCCTCGTTAGCCGATGTCGTTGGGACTGGATTTGGGGGACGTACCTGGCTGCCGCCGCCGGTGTTGCTCTGCTGCTGCTGCTGCTGCTGCCGTTGCCGCTGCCGCCGCTGCTGCTGCTGCTGTTGCCATTGCCACTGCCGCTGCTGCTGTTGCCGTTGCTGCTGCTGCTGTTGCCGTTGCCGCTGCTGCTGCTGCTGTTGCCGCTGCTGCTGCTGCTGCTGCTGTTGCCGCTGCTGCTGCTGCTGTGGCCGTTGCCACTGCGCTGCTGCTGCTGCTGCTGCTGTTGCCGTTGCCGCTGCTGCTGTTGCCGTTGCCGCTGCTGCTGTTGCCGTTGCCGCTGCTGCTGTTGCCGTTGCCACTGCGCTGCTGCTGCTGCTGCTGCTGCTGCTGCCGTTGCCGCTGCTGCTGTTGCCATTGCCGCTGCTGCTGCTGCTGTTGCCGTTGCCGCTGCGCTGCTGTTGCTGTTGCCGTTGCCATTGCTGCTGCTGCTGCTGCTGCTGCTGCTGTTGTTGCGGTCATTTGGCCGTTGTCGTTGTCGTCGGGGTGGTGGTATGTGGTGTTGCCACTGCCATTGCTGCTGCTGCCGCTGCTGCCATCGATTCACTCCGACTCGCGTTGGAACGCGAGGGAGGTTGTTGGGTGGAGTTGACCGCGGGCGCCTTCTTTATGCGGTCAAGGTGGGCCACGGGGGGCTGTTCTATATAATAAAATGTCAGTAAAATATAGTATGAGGCCGTTACTTACCGTGGTTGTTGAGTAACGTTCAAGTTAGTGTTTCGCGCGAGTATGTTTAAGGTCACATGACCTAAGTTCACGCGACTGCATAGAAAAAAATGTGAAAAATTAAGTATCTAAATGAGTATCTACGTAGGTAACTATACATTACGGTTCGCGGTTTGAACCGCGTTTGAATGCGGTTTGAACCGCATGTCAGTGCCAGAACTGCAAACTGAACCAGCGGTTCGGTTCGCGGTTCAAACCAGGTTCAGATCGGTTCCGAACTGAACTTCGGCATCACTATGCCTCAGTGAGCTCTGACAGCTCAGCCCCACAATCAAGACAAGTCCAGCAGAGGTACTGGCCATGAGGTGTAACCTCATGTGGAAATCTGCCCCAGCAGATTCTCCTTTAGCCCCTCCAGGCTTGATAAGAGAAACAATCATGAGGTTCCTGCTCCAAGAGCACTGCACCTCTCCTGCACCTCTCCTGCACTGCACTGTACCTTTTTGCTCCATACCGCACCTTTTGGCACCGTGCCTTTCTTCACCACACTGGCGTGCCTTTTTGTGCCTTTGCACAGTGCCAGCCCCCTTTTATTCTATTATTTATTATTTTCTCCACCTTAACCATCCCCTGCACCCCTCAACAACTTAACAAAGTGAGAGATTTCCATCCAACTCCTAAAATTTGGGTGTTCACTACACTGTCTGAGGGCAGGGCCATGACCCTCTGGCCCTAGGGTCAACCCTGGCCCAGCCCCAAAGGGCCAGGGCCAGGCCAGAGATTTGCTGGCCCTGGCCCTAGACTCAAGGGCCAGGGCCAAGTCAGTAAACAGCTGGCCCTGAGGGTCAGCCCTGGCCCAGCCCTCTTAGATGTCAGGGCTATAAATTTACCCTAGTAATTTAGTCTACATTCACTTTTTTTTTAAATGATGTAGACATTAAATTATACCATGCATGCTTTGACATTTCCCAAAGCAGGAGGGTAATATAGATAGTTCTCATAGTCATAGATCCTTTTCACCTTTTATCTTTGAGACCCCTGCAAGGTTTTAACTCCATATCCCATGAGTAAATAGAGCTAAATCATACCCTTTGGGATCACCTGTAGCTCCTCATGTCTGAGAACAAGCTAGCACTACCAGCAGTAGCCACAACAGCATAAAATGCTACCAAAATGGCTCATAACTATTTAGCTATACTGTAACAATATGTCTGTCTGTAGAAGGAGATTGTAAAGAAATGTGTTGGAGATTTTGATTTTAATGATGAGGACTATGTAGGTTAGAATATTGTTAATGGAGAGATGTATGGACCAATTCTTGAGATAGTCATTGGGCCAGGGCCAACCCTGACCTGGGGCCAAGCACGGCCAGGGCCAGGGCCAGCCTGAGATGGCCTGGCCCTAGATGGTCAGGGTCAGGGTCAGGGTCAGTCAAAAGCAGGCTGGCCCTGGCCTGGCCCAGCCCCTGGACAGTGTAGTGTTCACTTGATGCATAGTCAACATCCTAGTTCATCTGGATTGGCAGCTCACTCAGGGTCAGAAATTACTCAGTTAGGGCCAGGTAGTCTGCCAGACTCTCACCCAAATTCTCTCTCTGAATCAGGACTACACCAGAAACAGACAATCAAAGATTCAAAGATATGCAAACAGCAATAAAAAATATAGATATTGCTGAATTGGTGTGCTTTTCAAGCTTGTGGTGTTCAATGGCTCCTTTGAATACTACCAGTCCTTTGAACACCCTAATATAATTCATTCTGTACTGATTTCTGCTGCTGAAAATTGTTCTAATTCCTTCAGTGCGTCATCTGAACCCATCTAGATATTGATTTTTATTCAGAACCACCAATAAAATTAGGAACTGAATATTCACAAATCTGATCACTCCTGTGAACACTAATGTTTTGATCATAAAACATTCAAATATTCACAGATTTCTTTGAAATTTGGTATGAGAGGTCTTTAAATATATGAGCAACTTTTGGTCTACTCAGATTTTGTTCAAGATAATTGGCTACCTGTGGCATTTTAGGTTAATTTTTTGGTACTGAAAACGGCAATAATATTAACAAATCACATGCATTCTACTTAACCACCACTATATAAGGCAAAGGATGGGCTAAATAAATAAATAATTTGAATAATTGATCTCCTAGTAGATATTTTCTTATCCTCTAGCCCGAGGTCCTGCGCAGTCAGCCTACTAGTAATACTTCTGATTCCTATGCAGGAAATGAGGGAAATCTATCGAGAAAATGCCGCAAGGAGGATAATGCTTCTTTTGGAAGAGTCAGGGTCGAATCAGTCCGAATCTTCAACGCGACGCGGATATCCTGGCTTCAAACTTTCATTTCATGGCGAAACGCGCTCACTCCCCTAGCGACGGGGATCCAATAATCAGTGAGTCGGGCGAATCAAATGTGCCTTCCAAGCCCTCCAAGAAACGGCTCAAAACAGCAGTATGGAATGTTTGAAGACGCCGACTATGTTCATTCTGACTTCTCGCAAAACAGAATGAATTGACTGTGAAAAAGGAGGAAGATCACGAGGACAAATCTCCTTCCCCGAATGTAAAGCCAAAATTTGCCAAGGTAGAGTGGAGCTTTCGTTTCCTCGTTGTTCTCAACTAACTTACTTTGGTCCTCAGAAACCCAGGTTTGACTCGGCGAATGACGACGAAAACCGTGTTGTGATTCATCGCACTGAAGAGGGAGAGGGATTCGTGGATCTCGGCAAGAAGAAACGCGCCACCGTTCGGGCATTCAAAGGCGAGCGGTTTCGGAATATCATCGTATTCTCTTGCCTCTCTTACCTTGAGTCTGGACAGGCAACATCCTAGTGGATATCAGAGAGTTTTATGGTTCAGACGGAGATGAGAAACCCGGGAAAAAGGGTATATCCCTCAACTTGGAACAGGTATGTTTCCCTACGCAAGCTATATAGATGTCATGTCATGTTGATTTGGTTATTTAGTGGGAAGCTCTCAAAAATAGCCAAAACGCAATTGATTCCCTTTTTGCAGAGCTGGAGAAATGAAGGCTGGCTCTGTCGACCAACTCTGCATGTATCAATGATGTATACATAATGACTGCGTTGCCCCTACTATGCTAAACCGGCAGCAGCTCTGCGTGCACCTTCAAACCCCATAGTGAATAACCCTCGTAACCAGTCAGCATATTTTACGAAGTATGCCTGCAGGTCTATGTAGGTCTCTATGACGATCAGTGTTCGATAGTTCTTTTCATATCGCCTAGGAAACCATTAGTGACGCGCGGGTTATAGATCAACGCGATGAACAAACGAACATCCAGCAAGCAAAGTATTCAGTTAGAATGGACCAAGAAAGGAGCCCCCTCACCCTCATCAGATCAATGAGACGTCGTCGGTCATCCTGCCAGATTGCGAACGTGCAGTATTTGGCTGTAATCAAAAATATTCGAATCTACGCATGCAAAACGTCAAATTGTAGTATCAAAACCAAGGATGGGTATACATTCGAATGCGTTGTCATAAGAGCATAATCAAGGCTCCTGTGGGACATGGACTTAGCAGACAACCCGTAGCGCCCATGAAAAAAATGTGTACGATTTTATGACATACCTGGTCAAGTCGTTGAGTTTCAACACCATCAGAACCCTCCGTGGGACCCGGCGTAAAACGTCAAAGACTGAAAGTAACAACCCTTCGCGGGTAATGACGGCATCCCGAATAGCTTGCATCTCCTCTTCCGTCTGGGGCATGATGTCGATCATGCTTGAGGCACGGCGGAATGTGGATTCCGCCTTTGGGTCTTCGTCGTGCGATCCCTCCAATGCTGCCCGTCCTGAAACAGTCAAATGAGTTGACCGTTCTCAACACTCGACAGAGGTACAAACCCGTAATGGCTGCCTCAAAGACAGGATACTGTAGAGATAATAAGCTAGAGAATGCCTATTACTGAGAAACTCACCAATTCTGGCCCTATATTGCCCACTAATTCAGCATATTTTCGACGATCCGCTTTCGTCGAGGCCGACGCTTTGGCGATCAATGATAGCCAGAGTTTGCTGTAATTGATACGAAGCTCTGTGTCGATATCGAAGTACAGGCCATGATCCAGCAAAACGATTTCAAAGTTATAGGGCGACTTGGATGTTGGGGGAGATGGCCGGATTAAGAGATTCCCTTCGTAACGAGAAAGATATCACATGAGCGCGACGAAGGAATTTTCCTTTAACGTGGGGACAGTACCAGGGTGAGGGTCCTATAACATGATCAGAGGCAAAAGGAATCCGGTTCTGGTTACAGCTTACTGCATGGAACCAGCCATTCACGAAGACCATCTGATTAAAGATACGCGACAACTCCACAGCAACCTTGTTGCGATTGATACCATGTTCAGCCAGATATGCCAAATCATCAACCCTTCCGCCTTGGATGTACTCCATGACGAGAACCCGTTTAGTTGCTGTGATAACTTCGGGTATATACAGAGAAGAGCGAATTTTTTCAAAATCTTGCGTCGCCCTGGCAGCGTTGACCGCCTCGTGCGCAAAATCCATTTCCTTTGGCAAATTTTCTCGCATTTCTTCCCCCAACCATGAAAATTCGAAATTTGGGAACCAATAATTGATCCAGCCTTGGTACATTTCAAGAATTCAAAGCCCAAGCGAAGTAGATCTGTTGAGGATGACGGACCAAGTGTAACCTCAACCATTTCCATATCGATATCACAAAATTCCGCAAGGTGCGGATGTTGCAGCTGCGCGAACACCTTGTGAGGTGTCAGATTAGAAAAATAACACAAAACTAACCTTGACGGCAACACGCTTCCCAGACTCTCGGTGAGTTCCTACGTGAACTTGTGCCAAGCTCGCAACCCCGATAGGCTGTGGATCAAAATCTTCAAATGCATCAGATATACTCTGACCCATATCCGTCATGAACAGTCCCTGGAGGTCCTCGTAAGGAGTTGGCTCGCACTGGTCTTGCAAAGGCCTCTGAGATAAATAAGGTGACAGTCAGTCATTGCGAACGAAGATGCCATATCTACATCTACCATAGTACTTGTCCATTCTTTGGGCAGGACAACCCTAGCTTCTGGTCAGGACGTTGACACGATAGAGGAAGAATGTCTCACTTGACTCACAATGAAGCCATATGTTGTCCCATTTTGATGAATACGCCTGGCAATGTTTGAATATCAACACACGACTAGTCCGATGAACAGACACACCCCCATTCGCCAAGAGTGCCTTCAAGACTCTTTGCGCACTCCGTGTATGACATTTAGAGTACGCTTTCAGACGCTCATCGTCTGACTCGTAGTTTGCCGCAAAGGTTCGTTTATAATCAATCGCTCCAAGAACCGCAGCACCTATTTGCAAAGAATGAGATCAGCAGCAGCAAAGACAGAAAAACCCACCAGCCACCCTAGAACATCGGACTGCCGCGAGAATAGAATGTCTGAAGGGCTGGTTATTCTCGTATGCGGTTATCCCCACCCCAGACAACAGCAAAAGAGTGGTAGGGTAAAGAAGCCATCGACTAGGTCGCCACCCGGGCCGATGATTACTGGGGACCTTTGTGGACCGCCAACCACGTCCGGGATGATTAAAACGAACACGTTGCGAGACTGCTGGGGCACAAGGAACACAATAAAAAAATTTCCAGTGCAAATAATCACGTTTGAGGGAGAACATGAGGCCTGAGGCCTGAGGCCTAATGAGGTGAGCACTGAAAATTGACCAAACGTGACCTCGGTTCATGTGAAATACTAGCTATAGTAGGTGCATTGATATGATTAAGAAAAAAATGTGCAAGTGCAAGTACTCTAGTGAACCTCCATGGCTTAATCCAGAGTCAAAAGTCACTTCCTTTCCTGCTCAGCATAGTGGTGGCAGATATTCGGTGCGATGACAAGGCATCTTGATTCTCATGCATTGCTTCTGCGTAACTATTCGCAGCCATCAGTGTCAAAAAGTATCAGTTTCAGAAAGACTCACAGAAGTTTATATCGAACCAGTTCTTCCTCGATTTCCTCATTCCGCAATCGAGACTTGACTAATTCATTCTGTAAAGCGATTCACGTTAGTTATGACACCAGAATGCGTAAAAAGACGCACGAGGACTTCAACATGCTCAGAATTGAGTTGCACTAAGGTCGTTTCAAGATTCTTGCTACACAATATGTATGATGAAGGTTCAGTCAATTAAAGGATATGAATGCACTCACACCTGAGCCAATAAAATGCGATTGTGTTGTTGAAGAGCAGCCTTTTCATTTGTATGTGCATCTCGAACACGGACGAGGTCCTCGTATTCGTGCGCATAGCTGTCCAACATAAAAGGCGTAATCCTCAATGAAACGGCGTCCTGAACGAATTCGTCCACTTGGTAAGTGGCTTCAGATCCTTCCCTAGCAGGTTCTATCTGAGACGAAACCCTTGCGTTAAACATGACGTTGATGAAATAAATGGTAGAAATTGACACCCACCCTGTATTTGTCGAAAATCTGACTTTTGATAAATGCAAGGATTTGGTCGAAGTTAAGAGATAACAACGCCTCTTCATTTTTCAGGAGGAGGGCAATGCTGAATCCAAATATCGCTTCGATTCCGGTCGCGAGACAACTGTCGTAGATCCGGAAGACAATATTCAACGGGAACCTAAAATACGCCCTGTCAGTGGCACCTCCAGAAAGAGAGCCAGTGAACTTACCGATAACTGAACAGGGTAAGAAACCACTGCGAACAAAACATGCTGGACTTGACGCCCTGCCTTAGAAAATGAAGGTGCAGCACTGGAAGTAATTCTTCGAGTAAACGATCGAACTACACAAGTTTCAACGAAACAATTTCCATGCGGACAGTTTGGTTCAGACCTGGTACTAAAGAGGGTCAGCACCACGAAATTGCCAAGTCCTCGGGAAGCAACTAACCAGACGCAACTGAAGCTTTGGCATTTCTGGCAGAAAATGGCCGCGGAGATCATATGAGTACATTATTCTCACAAGCAGCGAGAAGGCTTCCTCGTCTGGCATCTAGGAACAGTCAAGCAACGTTGCATTGACGGAATATAACACATACATTAAGCAGCAGTATGGCCACAACGAAAGGTAGACCCTGGCAATATCCTACGGCAGGATCATATCTTCCTGGACGTTCAGCTGGAAATTTAATAAACTTTGTGGGCAACGCCTACAATGAGTATGCCTTCAACACGTTGAACAAATTTTCTTGACCGATTCCTTGACCATCGGTGAAGAAGGCGTGGTGCGGAAATGTTCTAGGCGGTGCACGTAATTTAAAAGGCGGCAGACAATAAAACATACGAACTCAAACCTTCCCAGATCTCGTGCAATAGCCTTTTCATGAGAGCTCTTCCCCTTGAGAAGCTTCAGGTACGTGTCCTCCAGTTGAGGGTCCTTCGAAGCAGCCCTGCGAGTAACTTTGTAAGGTGCGAGATTAATTCAATGCAAAGCGCCAATGTCGATACATCAGCTGCCACATCATTCCACGGAGTGCGTCTGGTATCCCCTTCTGGATCGCTATAGCTAATTTTTCGGCGTTGTCGGAGGCGAAAGTCTGATAGTCTAATGCGAAGGATATCAAGGAAATGATTGAAATAAAATGATGTTTAGACAAACCGGAAATCACAGCTCCCCAGAAATCTTAGAAGATTAAACGGAGACATAAAACGAGATAAACAAGATGCAACGTACCCCAATCTATGACACCATTGAGGGCATTCTCCTCTGCTTCCTGCCGTTCGTTCTGCAGACGAACATATTCTTGTAGTTGCTGTTGCTGACCATCAATGCTAGCTCGTTGAGCAACGAAATTCCCCTCTTCTTGGACATCCAGCCGAGGAATAAACGGGATGCTGCTGGTGGACTGAATTGAAGAATCAGAAAGCGATTTCTTGTGCGGTTCTGGATTCCCTGGAGCGGTGGAAGTGGAACGTATCGAGTCTGTACTTCGCCGGCGAATCTCTTCCACCTTCTCGAAGAAAGACTTTCTTGAGGGGATGCTTTCGCGAGCAGTAAGAGGCACCGTGGAGAATGGTACGTCGTCATCAAGTGTAACGACGTTGAAGTCTGATTCTGATTCCAAGTCTGCAGTTGACTGCCTGACAGACACTGGACCATCGGTTGTGAAGCGTTGACTCTGAAGCGAGTCCAGAGACGAGGTAACGCCAACTACTGTAGACGCAGAGTCTGGGGGGGAATTGGTGTTTTTGCGCATCAATTGAACTTGAAAGCGATCTGTGTAAAAGTAATTTTCTAATTGAAGTGTCACGTGATTACCACACAAAATATACGAATGGACGATGAATTCATGAATAATGCGACGACAAACCCGCTCTCTCTACAAGACTTTCCAGCTCCAGGAGCCAGCTTCCCTCCTTCCATTTCTCAGAACGGTTGCGGGCATGAACAATTCTCCAGCCCAGGTATGACGCACAAGTGTTGCACTTGATTTCTTGCATGGTATGTACGCCAGTCGCCATGAGCTGGACGCTGGGCGGTGCCAACGTGGCATTGGATCTGCAGAAATAAAATAAGAAACATGCACGCTCACGCAAGGTCAGAAAAAATAGTTACACTGTCTTGAACAGCGATGCTTTTCCAGAGAAGCCTTTAAAGGCCCGGGACTATGATATTCTTAGTTGCATGGAATCTTCTGAGCGACCAAACCACTCACATGGGAACGGATGGCATGAGTGTAGGTTATCGAAGTCGAACAGATCTTACAAACCAAACTACGAGGCAGGGCCGGTAATGGACGAGGAGGCAAAGGACGCGGAAGCCGACTAGTACTACCGTCAACGGTCGAGTTGCAGACTGAGATTGTGCTGGACATGGTTGAGTCTACGCGTGCCTGTACTCATGACGGAGTGCGAGAGCTTAATATATAAGCATGGAAGTGATGAGGCGCATCCCTAGTGATCAGATCAGATAATAATATTGACTCACAGCAAGACATCACTATGGCGATGCAAAGGACTTGCGAGGCCTAGTACCAGTACAGGGGTATAAGGCTATAAGCGATAAGAGTCGAGGACGATGATGAGCGTGGTCGTCCATGCAACAAACATTCCCAAGTCCAACTTGAAGTTTACCACCATCACCCTGACAACCATGCATGGCCGCCTCGTCGTTTTCACAGGAAGTAACGTCATCGTTCCTGGCCGTGATACACCACAGCCTGCCACTATCATCACAGATCCGAACACTGGCAAGATCAAGACCGTTCTGCCGGGCCAACAGACCGTGCTGGGTCCTGAATTCGATGGTCTAGATATCGAATGGGTAGCAGTTGAAGACAGGTTTTTCATTCTTCCAGGACTCGTGGAGTGCGCCGGAAAGTACTTCTATCATAAAATTAACTTACGGTCCAGTTCATCTCAGCGCCCATGTCCATCTCAATGAACCCGGCCGTACCGACTGGGAAGGCTTCTGGACTGGAACGAGAGCCGCAGCTTCTGGGGGTGTCACGACAGTGGTTGACATGCCTCTCAACTCAATACCTCCGACGACAACTTTGCATCACCTTGAGATCAAACGTCAAGCAGCGCAAGGGCAGTGCTGGACTGATGTTGCCTTTTGGGGGGGTGTTATTCCCGGGAACCAAGTATATGTCTAGCATTGATACCGTTCGACGTCCTGAAGGGTTGACAGGCTCATCTGATTCCTCTGATCGAAGCTGGCTGCAAAGGGTTCAAATGCTTCCTCATCGAAAGCGGTGTAGAGGTCTGTATTTGACTGGCCGAAAGACTGCAGGATTAATTTTGCCTCCAGGAGTTCCCCTGTGTCACAGAGCTTGACTTGACGGAGTCTATGCGGGAACTCCAGGCCAGTGATGTTATTATGTCGCCTTATTTGACTCAAGGTTTTTCAACAGCATGAATCCACCGTCCTTCTTTGTCACGCTGAATTAGATCGTTCACCCGTCGTTGCGGAAACCCTTGCAATATCGTGTGCGCAGGAAAAAGCCAATGCAGCATCTTACACGACATTTCTCGAGTCTAGACCTCAGACGCTGGAAACCGATGCCATCTCCCTCATCACGTCATTACAGGTGGCACATCCATCTCTTCGATGTCACATAGTCCATCTATCTGCGTCGTCTGCGCTGCCGTTAATCCGCGCCGCTAGAGAATCCGGCCTCAATTTGACTGTAGAGACTTGTTTTCATTATCTGTGTCTTTCCTCCGATAACATTCCTCATGGCCGGCCGGAGTTCAAGTGTTGTCCACCAATCCGAGAACGATGGAATAGGGAGCTTTTGTGGGAAGCGTTGAAGGACGGTGTTATCGACTGCGTTGTTTCCGACCACAGCCCGTGCGCGATGGCCATGAAGAAGTTGGATGACGGAGATGTCATGGGGGCTTGGGGTGGAATTAGCGCTCTTGGGTTGGGTTTGAGCTTGTTATGGACGGAAGGACGAAAGCGAGGGGTAACCGTCAATCAAATCGTGGATTGGACCAGTGCAAAGACTGCTAAACATGCCGGGTTAGGCAACGTCAAGGGTCAACTGGCAGCTGCCTACGACGCTGATCTGATCATTTGGGATCCAGAAACGGAGTGGACGGTTCGTAATAATATTAATGCTATAGATGTCACTGATTGCTTGGCAGGTGACCAAAGAGTCTCTCATGTTCAAGAATAAGTTATCCGCGTTTGAAGGCCTTAGGTTGCGAGGACGGGTTGAGAAGACATTTGTCCGGGGTTGCATGGTATACAGCCGCAGTAAATGTGAGGGCGGATTTGGCGACCTGACACCTATCGGGAAATTGCTCTGATATGGAAAGCGACAGTGATCAGCCCCAAATTGGTCTCTGTTTGGCTCTACTGCTGTTGCCGACAGCCAAGACCCCATGTACCATAGTAATTTAAGAGCCCATCTTTTAATAATGAGTTATCGGCACCCATATACAACAGCGTTCCGCGCTCGTTGTCGTCAACAACGTGCTCGAGTTCTCCTCCACCCCTCCGGTTTATTGGCTAGTTCTTTTTGTATCGTTTAAATTTGAATTGAGAAAATTACATAGACGAGACACAGTAAATACATAACAATGGGTGGAAGTGGGAACTGGAGGGTGGAGAGGATGCAGGATGGGTACGAGGGGATGGGAGAGGCGTGAGAGGGTTGCTGGAGGGTGGGATAGGTGCCAAATGGGTGCAAGGGGGTGCAAGGAGATGGGAGAGGGCGGGTGAGCGTTCTGGAGGGTGGAAGCAGGCACTGCCCACCAAACTCGTACCTGCGTCCTCGCCTAGCCTTGCAATCCTCGCAATTGCACACCCCACCTCAATTGGGGTGATCGTGCAAGTACGAGGTAAACGGGGGAGGAGGTGGGCCGTTGTTGTTGTTGTCCATCCTCATCTATTTCATCGGCATTTTTCATGCCGTTATTGTTGTTGTCGCCGTGGTCCACCGTCGTCGTCGTCGTCGTCGTCGTCGTCGCCATTGTTGTCCCTCCGATGTCGCCATCACCCGCCGCATTGTCGTCCTTCCCAACCCTTCGTCGTCATCCATCGTTGTGGTCCATCGTAGTCATCGTCATCGCAGGTCATCGGGGCTGGGCGGATTGGGTTTGTCGTTTGTGTAGTTAGGACATAGACAAAAATCCAAGTTTTAAAAAAAGACTTACCTGGCGCAGTGGGGTGGATGCACCACTGCCCGCTGCATTTCTCTTTGTATCCTATCCGCCGGTGCCGCATATGCGTTGTTGCTGTTGCCGTTGCTGCATGCGCCGTGGTTTGAAGCAAAAGTTGCGTCAAGCTAACATGACACATGATCTGTGTGATAAAAATAAGACATGTCAATAACAAAGTTCTGAACAGAAATACCACCTGTGAGCGATATTGCCCATGTTGTTCCGTAGGTGCCGGAAGGCGCTGGAGAGTGGTGGAGCGTGGCTGTAGGTGTTGGAACTTGCGGACACCGTTGTAGTTGGCCATCATGCTGGATTGTGAAGTTGTTACCTAGCGGAGGAATTCATGAGTAAAGGGTATGAAAGGATCCAAATAGTGAATTACTCACCTCTGCACGCTGCGCAACCGCCTGCTCGCTGTCAACAACGGCGGTTTGCCAAGGTTGAATTTGTGCGGAAGTCGCCAAATTTCCAAAACGGGAGAACATTACATGTACAGCTGATTCGGAAATTCTTGTCCCACGGTTCAAAAAGCGCGAAAAAAATCAAAAAAAATCAAAAAAACATTTGCTCCCTCAATACCACTCATTCACTATGGGTTACTGCCATATCAGCTACAAAATGAAACAAGGAGTGTTGCGGCTACTGCTGGAAGGCTGGGATACAGACAACATCGTTGAATCTGTTGGTGTCTCCACCAAGCACATTGCCTAAGACAGCCTAACCAAAATTCTTCTACGATGTCAATGGAGATCAATTTGAGTGAGTGGGTATCCTGAACATGACTTAGTTGAAGCAGGCATAACAGCAGTTACTATGGATAAGGCAAGGAAGTTGGTATACACAGAGTATATGTTAAAACATTACTAGTACTGGCCGAACACAATAGTACTTCAACATTACTTTGGGGACTGCCCAAGGCTTGCCGAACAGACCCACTGAGTAGTGACTGAGTGACTGAGTATGACCCAAGTTGAATGCAAACTGACAGGGAGTACTCACCTAATACTCACGCTGATCACTGCTCCTTGGTGTTGTTGGCGATGCTGTTGCCACAAGTATGACAGCTGTGTTCCTTTGATGCGAGAATTTGCTTGCCCATCGTCTCGAACCCACTCGGAGTAGTAGGGAAGGCCAACAAACTCTTTGCTTAACATCTTCGCTGTCCCTCAGCCACTGCTCATTGCGACATTTGAACCCGCTTGTTGAAAACGGCATGGGGCCTCCGCCTAGTTTTGGGAGGGCCTGGGAGGTGCGAATCGTCCCAATCGTCGATTCCACTATTGCTAAACTGATTGAGAATGAGTGTGACGGAAGGCAAGTGGGAGACGACTGCACCTTGAGATGTACAGACATCTTTCTTGACACCCTCAGTGTGTTTACGCCGATGAAGGTGTCTCCATTTGGATTCCCAAACTCATATTCCGATGTGGAGAAGCCAGCGAAGGCGCAATTGGTCTTGACAAACCATGTAGATCTTCGAGAAATCTTCGAGAAATTGACATCTGTTAATGCATGAAGATCTTCATCAGGGTATTCTCTGAGGGTTTATGGGTCTGACCATGAAAATGTAGGCGATTCTAGCTGGTATTGAGGGAGCAAATGATTTTTTGATTTTTTTTGATTTTTTTGATTTTTTTCGCGCTTTTTGAACCGTGGGACAAGAATTTCCGAATCAGCTGTAATATTCAGAAAGTCCGGGAATTCGAAAGTCCGCCATTCCACACATGGAGTCGGACATGGAGTCGGACTGCGTCGCGCGGAAACAGGCCAAACAAGACCAAGCATAGAGCCGATTTTCACCTGCACACGTTCGACAACTCCCTCTTCATCCCGCCACCACGACCTCAAGCAGGCTACCTTGGTACGTCCCTCCCCCTGCACCCCACCAGTAAGTCACCTTATCTTCTCAACCCAAACTTTGCTTTCCGAGGCAACTAATCCACTGGCATTTTCGCTGGCAGGTACACTGACTTTGAACATGCTATACCTCAGTCATTTCCCCCTTGGCGCTTCATACCCTACTTCGTTTCTTGTTAGCATCCATTTATATTGCATCGTCATGGAACAACCCGAGGGCTTAACTTGCACCACCTGCAATCGTTTTGTCCCTTTCGAGATCGTCAAGTCCAGTGCCAACGGAAATCAAGGCCGGTTATATGCGCGGGTAAGTGCCATCTACCTTAAGTGTTACTTTCTATGATGGTTATATCCACTCCCTACAGTGCAAAGCTGTCAACCCTGACACGCATGAGGAGTGCCGATATTTTCGATGGAAGCCAGGCTCACGTTCGAGCAAATCACGTTCTCCCTCCTTCCCTAGCTCCAGCCAACTGGGTTCGCCAGTACCAAATGATGCACAGTCAGCCTCTCTACCAGATGAGACGCTATCACTCATCAACTCTGCCACACCGCCGGTGCAACCACTTGCAGCTGCTGCCGCCGCCAAACCACGGTGCCCAGTAGGCACATGTCGATCTACTCGTATTCGCATAGATTGCAGACGGCGCTTCTGCAAGACACACTGTCTCTCCGCGGGGGGCTGTATTAGTCCTCCTCACTTTGTCACGGAGACAACTGCTTGCCGAGAGCCATTGGCGACTATTGATCAGCCATCGCAACAACCTGTAGCATCACAGCAGCTGTTTGATCTTCCATCTGCCCCATTGCCTTTCATTCACACTATTCCACCAATTGCCTCGACGTCTGGAATCTCTATCGCAGCAACTACCAGTCAATCTGCTGTCCCCCCTCTCCCCTTTACTGGAGACTTGTTGCCTATCTCGTCTGAACCCACCGCAAACATATCTACGTTTACACACAGCATCGATGCCCGACCAAATCCACGATATGTGTCGCACATGCCTCCAATTTTCACTGAGCAGTATGAGCAAGAGCAGCTGCTGCGTGAGAAGCAGCGGAAGCTAGATTCGACTCGACTGGACAGCCTTCACAAGTCGAAGCATACAATCATTCTTTATGCGTGGCTTGAGGTGCGTGTCCTGTTAATGGTGGAGAGTACGACAATAACATGTTTCTGTAGAACAATGGCGAGCCTGCTATTGTCGAATTGCAAGATGGTTTTACCTGGCCACATCTCGTCATCAACCGCACCGTGCTCGAGGACCTTGGCTTTGAACAGAGCGTCACAGCTTTGCAATTGCACCGTGCTGCCATTAGCACCTGGACAAGAATTAAAGAGAATCATGTCATAACCGTTCAGGAGAACGATTGCGTCTTTCTCAAGCGCATTGGTGTTACTCAGTGTCAGGACCTGGACCAGCATCTTAAGTCGGCTGTTCAACGGAACGTTCCTCATTTCCGCCACAATCTACCTCGTGAAAGAAGCTACGTTAGCAGCAAAATTCTGGAGAAGAAACTCGATGCTATTAGCAAGTCACAGCCGAAGCGGGTGACCTACATGGAACTCTCGTCAGATGAGGATCAGTCCGCTCAACCGAGTGCTGCAAGAACGAGGGTGAAGCGTGGATCGCTTTCAAAGGTGCGGAAGTGGTCGACCGATTCTGGTGATGACCAGCCAAGCACGTCACGTCAGCGCCTGCAGTCTCCTCCCATTCCTATCAAAACAGAGCACACATCGCCTGATGACCAGCCAAGCACGTCATGTCAACGCACGCAGTCATCGCCTATCCTGATCTCTGATTCAGACTCAAGTTCCACACCTGTTTGGCCACGCGACTTCTATACCTGTGATATCGTCCAATGCTTTGTTGCCTCCACCGACAGGAGCAACCGCCGACCTGTCGAAGAAGTATTTAAGCACTTCTTCAAGGTTCCCTTTCACAGCTCAACATTTTATGACAACCGTGCCCGGTGGAAGGCAGCACCTGATTCCTCGAAAGCTGAGGCTGTTGCCGCTCAACACACCAAAGCTGGGCTATGGTCGACATTCATGGCCAACAACCCTGCTCCGCGTGCACAGGCGAAGGCTGCTAGGAAGAAGCTGCTACGTGCAGAGAGCATCAGTTCCCTTGAATCTTCCTCATGAATAATGCGCATCTTGTTTCATGTCATTCTTTTCATTCTCGTAGTGTCGTCTTGTAGTGATCTGCTCGTTATGCATTCTTCATCACAAATAATACATTCATTTCGTGCTATTGTTCAGACGCATATGCTGGCCAGGTGCTAGGTCCCTTCCCCTCCCTTTCCAGCTTCTCCTTCGTCATACAATTTCTCTGCAAAATCATTTCATCAAGAAAGAAATCATACTTATCAGGTAGCATTTCACGGCAGATTGCATGAAAGCCCCCCAACCAAACATTAGTTTGTTCTGCAATGGAAGAATTGAAATACCATCCCCCATCCTCGCTAAGCAGCTCAGGAAACAGTGCTGGGTTGCAATTCTCTTGACAAAAAGTATCCTTCTCAGAGTGCTTACACTTGAAATGGAAGACATCGACGGAGAGGCCAACGTTTGCAAATGCTGGGTCATCAATGACAACCTTCTTCATCTTGCAGTTGTTGTCGAATAAAATATGGTTTGGCATGTGTCCCTTGATTCGAAAGGTACGTTTAATCATCTCCTGCATATTGGCAATGTGTGAGTCAATGTATTTGTCATTCTGTGGACGAATATAACTCACTGCCACATGTCGAGAACGGTCTCGAAAATAGTTACAATTATGGCAATATTAATGTTCTCCCGTTTTGGAAATTTGGCAAATTCAACCATGTCCAGCGGCTCCAGCCTTGCCAAACCGCCGTTGTTGACAGCGAGCAGGCGGTTGCAGCGCCCATTTTAGGTGCAGAGGTAAGTAATTCACTATTTGCATCCTTTCATACCCTTTACTCATGAATTCCTCCGCTAGGTTACTCACAATCAACCTCACCACTCCCACCTCCGAGTCTAGGGCCCATCTTCCAACACCCCTGCCCTCCAGCGCCCTCCAGCACCCTCCAGTGCCTTCTCTCGTCCTATGCTACCTCCCACTCCAATCCACCACCCTTCAGTGCCACCTTGTGCCCTTTACTGCCCTCCCATTTTATCCACCACCCACCAGTACCCACTCCTGCACTCCAGTGCCATCTCACGCCCTCTACCAGTGCCCTCTCGCGCCCTCTACCATTGCTCTCTCCTATCCGGCAACCTGTCACGCCCTTGGCACCCCAGCGCCGTCTTCTGCACTCCAACGCCATCTCTCACCTTCTACCGCCTCCACGCCCATCCAGCACCCTCTCCTGCACCCCCACACCTCTTTCTACCCTCCCACACTCATCTGGCACCCTTCGGCAGTCCTCTCCAGCTCTTTCACCCACCCTTTCACCATACAGCGAATTGGTCCCGCCAGGAATAGGATGAGCGATAGAGTCGTGTTGCCCCAGACCATTCTGCACCCACCCCGGCACCTGCGCCATGGAGCATGCACAATGGGGCCACAGGTGGCACAACCAAGCACAGATACAGTGGGCAGTATGGCCTGTTATTCACATATTGTCCGCATCATCAATGTAGTTTAATCAAATTGCTTTTTTTATTGCCTTCTGAATGACGTCTACAAAAAGAACTAGCCAATAAACTGAAGGGGTAGAGGAGAACTTGAGCATGTTGTCGACAAGCGAAGACCGAAGTTTTAATTTTGATAAATATATATCTTAGCTGAGCGGTTTTCGGGGTCATTGCTACATGCCGGTCTTTATAGGACCCCCGATTATCTCTACTAAGGCCAGATCAAAATCCGGACAAATTTTGAGGTTTTAGCACAAAATGCCAGGGTAAAGTCCGGACAAAACCGCTCCAGGTGGCAAAAATGCCAGTTCCAAAGTCCGGACAGGGGCCCCCCAGCTAACCTGAGGCCAGTTAGAAATCCGGACAACAGGGGGACATTGCAAGAAATTTTAATTGATTAATAATTAATTTCGAGCCATCCTGGAGGTCACAGCTCGCATGCAAACGAAGCATTATTCTTTGTTACCCTCAATCTCAATCCTCTGTCTACTGAATCTCCAATCTGGTGTGAAATCCTTATCTAAAGGTAACATTGAGCTTTCGGTGGAGAACACTAAGATGTTCATGGATCTACACCAAGGATCCAAGCAGTATGAAATTCCACCTTCCTAGTAGGCTAGATCGCTAATCCGGACAAAATTTACTGAAATTGGCAGGCCAGATCAAAGTCCGGACAAAATCGGCCAAAATTGGCCATTTTTTATCCGGACATGAAAATCAAAATTCGAGTTTTTGTGATCTGGCCTTGGTAGAGATAGTCGGGGGTCCTGTCTTTATTTGCAGCTGATCACTGTCGCTTTCCATATCTGAGTTCAAGTTGGATGTAAACATGTAGTCATGGCCTGGCAATCACCGTTGACCGTATTATGGCTGCTCTACCTCGCATTCCCTATTCGACGACGAGAATTGGTTTGAAAAGCAAACGTTTATACCCCTTCGTCATTCTCCCGTGAGTGTGTCGACATATTAGCTTAAGGCCTAAGGTGCTTACCCTGAACACAGGAGACTCGTAAAGAATGAATTTTCCGTCCTTGGCTCGCCCTCTACACTTGTGAATCCTCAAAATCCGCCTCACACATCTTTGGAGACATCGAAGCGTGTGATATCTAGTTCTTCATCCGAATCTCTCGTGGCTTTCGGGAACAAACATGTCACTAAAGGTCTCGGAAGGATTGCAGAGGGAGTGATTGCCCAGGGTGAAGGGTCGTATGTTCGTTTCGAGGACGGCCGTCGTTTGCTTGACTTCACTTGTGGAATTGGTGTCACAAATCTTGGTCCGTATCCGTTCTGGCTTCAAATTTGACTTGTCTTTTTGCTGAATGTGGGCTCGTCAAGGTCATTGCCATCCCAAAGTCAGCCAGGCTGCAGCTGATCAATGTCTGAGCCTTGTTCACGGCCAGGTGCTTGGAATGCCTTTCCAAGTAAGATCTACCAATTCATTGACATGGTTCTAGTGCAACATCGCATTTCATGGACCCTATCTTCGTCTTATCGAGAAACTCATGCCAATGATGCCCCATCCGTCACTGGATTCGTTTTTCTTTTGGAACTCTGGCTCCGAGGCAATAGAAGCTGCTATCAAGATGTCGCGTACCGTAACACGACGTCAAAACATCATTTCTATGCAAGGCAGGTTTTTGGCAAGTAATAATGATGTATTCTCATCACCAACATCCAGGTGGATACCACGGAAGAACATTTGGAGCCATGAGTGTCACCAGGAGTAAGACTGTATATAGCGAAGGCTTTTATCCCCTCATGGTGCGCCTTTTGGTCACCAAATGAGCTGATTTCATGGTATCCCTTTCAGCCTGGTGTCTTCACTATCCCCTTTCCATATTGGCATCAACATTCTTCCCTACCAACGGCAAGTAAGGAGGACCTTGTTCACAAGTCTCTCTATCAACTAGACCTACTGCTGACTCAACAAACTGCACCTCGTGATACTGCTGCAATTCTCGTTGAGCCACTAATCGGCGAAGGAGGCTATGTTCCTGCTCCCGATACCTTTTTGCAAGGCTTGAGAGCAGTGTGTGACAAGCACGGCATTCTTTTGATTGTGGATGAGGTGCAGAGTGGCTTTGCCAGGACTGGCAAGAATTTTATGATCGAGTATAGTGGCGTGAAACCAGACATTTTGGTCATAGCCAAGGTTAGGTTTCTTTTGTCGGATGTGGGCATCTGATATCTCATGTTCTCCAGGGTCTAGCCAATGGATTTCCCCTGAGTGGGGTCATCAGCCGAAAGGAATTGACGGACCAACTGGCGCCTGGCTCTATGGTTTGAAGCTTTTTTGTTCTCCAATTCAGCGTCAGTTGAAAATCTCCCAGGGAGGAACCTACGCAGGAAATGCGGTATCTTGCGCAGCTGGAGCAGCAGTTGCAGATGTACTCAAGGAAGAAGCAATTCTCGACAACGTGCAAGCTCGGTGTGTGTGGTATTCCTTCTAAGCTGTCTTCGACATGTTTCACCACCAGTGTATCAGGTCCAAAGAGCTATTTGCGTTCTTAAACACATTGCGCGAGAACTCGGTCATTGGGCCTAATCTGTTGGATATCCGCGGACGAGGACTCATGGTAGCCGTCGAATTCGCATCGCCCTCCGGCTCCTCCTATGATCCTGTGCTTAGAACGGCTGCACCGAAGACAATGGCGAGTCGCATTGTCAAGAGATGCATTCAAAAGGGCATGCTCATCCTCACGACGTCGGTGTACGAGGTCATCCGATTCATACCACCTTTAAACATCACTCAGGCGGATTTAAGGAAGGGATGTGAGATATTCAAGGAAGCTGTGGAAGAAATCGTGAAGGAGGGTTGAAGGTCAAGAGTGCACGCGCAACTTGTTGCTACCAATGTTTTTCTTTTGCTGAATACCGGTCGAGACCGCACATGCAAATTCTTTTGCTATAATTTATTGTAATCCCCGTATACGGTCACAATCAGTGAAGCATGTAAGTCATTTCGACAACTTGCGGAATCGGTCGAGAAATAAGTTCTTCCAACATGTTTTCAGAATAGGAGAAGCGTAAACACTGATGCAAATCAAACCGGGGAAATGCGTGTTGCAGCCGCGTGCAGTCCATTCTTGACGCCTTTCCGCATTCCTACAGCTAATTTTGTATCTTTTGTTTCCTGTACTCGACGTAGCTTGGGTGGCGACAATGTTCCAGCCTTCCGTCTGTGTGATGCTGGTGCTTCTCGTGATCCTCGCTGCGCACGCTTACGTTCCCGCTCTCCCCACAAATGACACAACGGCAATCCAGAATGGCATGAATGCGACGCAACCGTCAAAGCTACACTTGCAGTGGTATTCCAATGGGTTCGCAGTCTCTGAGTCAACCGTTCGTCGGATCTGATACCAGTCGTATTGCAGCTCATACTGGGAGGATGTCTCATATCAGCTAGTCGGCGCCAACAGCACAGGGATCAGCCAAGTATGTTGTGTGGTCTGATTCGGGATACAGTATTCACTGAGGTATTACTCCCCAGGGCGCCCTTGTACATATCTCTGAGAATCATATGAGCAATCTGACCTTGCCCGGTTCTTCCATCCTTCAAGTTGCCCTACCATTGTTGCATGCTAACTGGATCGAATATCAGCGGCAACTCCGTGGATTGCTCTGGTCTCCTGCGACTTTAACGCCACGAATTCATCTGAAGTCGAGGATATCTTTACCCTTGCCCGCGATAAAGGAGCCGTGTCAGCTGTGAATTTGATCTTATCAGGCGCCCTCGACAAATTGACAACGCTTCTTGTCAGCTTTTGTTCACACTGTATTCGCAAACCTGTGTGATCAATTCCGAATATGCGGATCCAACTACTTTCGACCAAGTCCTTGATATCTTTTCAACGCCGTCGCTGACATCGGCACAGTACGAGAGCATCTCCTATCTCAGAAAGCTAATACACTGACTGATTTATCTCTCAGCCTCATCGAGTATCAATTTGGTCAAGTCGGAACATCCAATGGGTCCATCTACAGCAATTATGATTCCCAAGTGCTTAATCAATCACAAACCGTTGTAATCGACTCCATCAGCACAGGTAACCCGGTGCAAGCGGGCTACCTCATCGCTACCTTACAGGCATTCAACGCTACCTCTAGTCCTACCAGCGGAAATGGAAGTGTCCAAACCTCTACGCCTTCGAATAGCAATTCTTCCAATACTGTGACCGGTTTAGCTATGTCAGCCCGTTTCAAAATATCTTGCCGTTGATATATGTAATCTCGACACAGGATTATATTGTACGCAATCACGGGCTGTGTTTCTGCACTGTTCTGTGTAGTTATCATATCTGGTGTACGATTTAATTTGTATTTTTGTTTGGTTTGCTATGCTGACATTCGGCCAACGCAGGCTATTCGTGCTATCCGCCACCCCGATCGATATGGCCCTAGAGTAGCTGTCCACCACGGTGGTGTCGCTACTGCAGGGCAAAGTCGTGCAAGAGGCCTCACACGTGCCATACTTGACACGTTCCCGGTGGTGAAATTTGGAAGTGTTAGTGAACCGGGTGGAGCTGGATCGCCAGGAGCCGGCAAAGACCCGGAGGCTCAGTCAAGGCCGAATAACAACACAACTGATCGCTCCGTAAACGCGCAGGAACTGCAAGGATGGGACGTGAATAGTGGCAACTCTGGCAAAAATTCGGAGCGGCCGATCTCCATGATGATAGTCCGCCCACCTAGTGAAGAGTCTGTTGCCAACGAAGGGCATGATAATGGTCGTAATTCATCCTGTGATCCCGGTGGGTCTGGACAGATAATGCGCGATGGCGCTGAGCAGTCTTCCGGTGACGGGGCTGACTCACCTCAATCCCCTGAGGCGAACGACAATGGAGAAGGTCCATCGCGACCATACCGACCACCGCCGGAACATACTGATGTGATCCCGGATGCGATCGGGCGGGAGACATGTCCGATTTGCATCGTGGATTTTGAGGAGGGAGACGACCTGCGATTGTTGCCTTGTGAGGGCAAACACCGCTTCCATCAGCACTGTGTAGACCCTTGGCTACTGGAGCTGTCTAGTTCGTGTCCGATCTGTCGGCAAGGTGCGTTTTGGTGTACATCATTCAAATACTGTTTCTGATGCGGTCTTGTGCGTTTACAGACTTTCTTGCTTTGGAGACAATGTTGTGGGGAGAGTCGAGTGAGATTGGTGTTTGGTACCCACCAAACGGGGCTCACAGGATGAGTGGGTCTGTTCCGCAGGGCAATCGATTTTCACGGTATCTGAAGTCTGCGAGGCGCCGGCGTCGGGTACAGGAGACAATGAACTCTTCTCATTCACGCCAAGCGGAGACTTGATGCTTTCTACTGCGTCTTTACTTTACATGCCAGTTTTGTTGTGATCCTATGTGTTTGTTCCCTGAACATTGCTATCTGCCACATTGTACCTACTAGAATTTGTGTTGTGATTCCTAGCTTCATCTAGTGTTGGACTTGGACCTGAGGCCCAGTGAAAAGTCGCAAGTTTAAAAAATATTTAGATATGATAAGTCCTTTTATTGTGGTTTTCAGTAAAGCTGTCGGGCTTGAAATGTGCACCAAATTCACTATTTTCTAAATAACTCATGGCATACTGTATGGATTGTTAAGGTGTAACAAAGAACAATCATGTACTTTACAAGGGCTAGGCAGCCCCAGGCTTAGATTCTGAATATTACATGTATTACAAAACATCCAAACAATTCACCTGTTTTCAGTCACCCTTCTGTGGGAGACAAATAAGTCAGCAACCAGACCTCACATTGGCAAGTATGTAGAGGCAGATTTCATCTATGGTTCTGGGGCTAGGCAGCCTGATCTGTCATTCAATAAATCAAGAACATCTGAACAATCTATGGAAGATCTATTAGTCTCATATAATTTGCATTATTTAGGGTGTTCATAACTTCATGTAAAAATTACAAGTGTGCAACATTAATTATGGGGCTGCCTAGCCCCAGAACCATAGATGAAATTTGCCTCTATATACTTGCCAATGTGAGGTCTGGTTGCTGACTTATTTGTCTCCCACAGAAGGGTGACTGAAAACAGGTGAATTGTTTGGATGTTTTGTAATACATGTAATATTCAGAATCTAAGCCTGAGACTGCCTAGCCCTTGTAAAGTACATGATTGTTCTTTGTTACACCTTAACAATCCATACAGTATGCCATGAGTTATTTAGAAAATAGTGAATTTGCTGAATTTGGTGCACATTTCAAGCCCTGACAGCTTTACTGAAAACCTCAATAAATTGGGTAGAGAAAAGACAACGATTAAAAATGAGAATAAACTAACCAAAAATATAGATGATGTTCTCGTAGACTCGTACTCACAAAGAACTCTTTTTTTGTGTAACTAAGACAAGATATACAATAGATCCAATACGAGAATGAATGGAAAACTAGACTGTATGCCTATGATGTCATGGCTGGGACTTAACATTTTCTCTCTCTGCTTCCTACTTCCATGTCCTTGCCACTTCCCTCCTCCTCATCTCCTCATCCCTACCTTTGCCTTGCTTGCCCGCCTCTACCACCACCACTAGTGTATTGCATGGGTACGGCAACAGGTGTGGGTACAGGTACAGCAATTTGTACCCATGCAATTACCCATACCTGTGACTTGGACCTGTCACTGATACTGACCAGACTTCTATTCAAATTCAAATCAACTCCGTTCATTTGACACAAACATTGAATGGAGTTCATTTAATTACAAAAAAATGGGAGCCACACCACTCTCACAATCCCCCCTTCATGGCCCCCGCTCAGTCCAAAAAAATCATCAAAGACAAGAAAACAGCACCAAAATTTCAAAAGAAACCTGATAAACGTGCAACGACAGGTGCTATCTCCAAAACTTCAAGGAGAACTATAGTTGAGGATTCCAAAGATGAGGAGCCTACATTCAGGGGTGAAATGCTCACATATGCCTGGGGTTAGCGTATATTATTAGAACAACCTTGTGCCACGGCATGCAAAATTGGATAAACCTGTGTCCTGTCGGCATCTGGGGATCAATGAATTCTCGCTTGCCTCAAGCCTTGGATTAGGGCTGCATTATAAGTCCCGTATGAGTGATGGTCTATGCCTGGTCCTTGGGTGAGCTGGGCCAAATTTGGTGGAATACCTCAGGTACTGGATTGGGATATGGTTCCCAGTGCTGACCAGGTACCAGACTGTTCCTCATCCTTGGATGGTTGGGTGGGGTCATTGGGCACAAAAATGACATTAAATTGCTAAAGAAAGTATTCTACGGACACGCAGAGTGATCGACAACGGTATGATATTCAGAAGAAAATGAATGACAGTAAGGGATTTACCAGGTGAGGCTGAACAGTGACTTGGCAAGTTTGCCAATCAACAGATCGGGCTTGCGGGAGTTTATGGGTTCCACCCGGGGAGGCCTTGAGATCATCTTGAAAGGTTTGAGTGAAGAACCTTCAGATGGAGTGAGCATATGGCATATGTATAAGAGAATGGAGAACATACTTAGACAACCACATCATCCCACTGACGCCGTATACCGACTTGAGAGAGGGGAGGATTTAGAGGGGATAAAGGCTGCCTGGAAAGACTCCGGATCGGGCTTGAAGTGGGAAATGCAGAATGGGATGAAGGAGTGACTGGAGGGGCATAGTTACCAGGTGCCGAGCTGTCACTGCTCATAAGGAACCTGGAAAGTGCACCGTTCATGGTGATGACCATGTGGCTTGCAAGTCGGAAAAAAAAAAAACTTCCAAGGTAATTCACGCTCCGACTCAAATTGACAGCGGGACCGCCATGTGAGAGACAGCACAGTACCGTGACTCTCCAGAACTGAAGGCCTGAGGGAATATACCATGAGAGGAGTTGCAGGGCCCTGGGCTAGGGATTTCCAGGCCAAAAAATTACCTTGGTAAATTCGCCCTGGCTCGTGAGCTGGCCATGATGTTGGTTCAACATTTAGTATTATCATGACAATTGTGAATGTAAAGGCTTCGAAAAGGGCCAAATCACTACCTGTTTGACCCTGGGAAATATCGGTGAAATAACCATTGCCAATTCCTCCCGAACCAGCGTTTTCTTATATTCCGAACTCAGTATCCGGTGGGCCCCGAAATCTGGCTGAGTAATCATTGTCCCAATATAACGTCCTCGGCATGGATCAAAGGGTTTTCCCGATTGGGCGTGTAGAAAACACCATAAGCAAGGGTTCTGCTGACACAGTGCATTAATCGCCTAATTTGGCATATGTGTATCCCGATAAGGGCATGACGACTTCCAAACCATGACGTAGTAGTTTACTGACGTCAGTCACCGACCTTCTCTGGGTATAAAAGGACGACGTTCATGAACTAGATCAACCACACCCCACTTCCACATCCATACTCTTACTGTTTATTTAACAATGTCTGACAACACCCGTCAATCTTTCACCGACAAGGCCAGCGCAGCTATGAAGGTCGGACGCCGTCCTTCCGTGATTGTGCCTGTTTTTCTGCTCACTGTGCCCTTACCGCAGCCTGATAGCCAAAAGTCCATGACCGAGCACGCTAGTGACAAGATGAAGGGTATGGCCGACTCTGCAGCGTCGATGATGCAGCCCGAAGTCCGTACCGTCCTTTTGGCTTCACCGATTATTGCGATGCTCATCTCGTTGACTTGGGTAGAGCGAGAAATCCACCGCGCAGTCAGTTGGTGACACCGTCAGTGGCAACTCCAACTCCAGCGAGGTCCGCTCTTCTCCTTTCTTGATGTGTGCTAAGCGCTAACCCACGATAAACTTGAAGTCGCTGTATAGCAAGGCTAAGACTGCCATGGGAATGGGTGACGGTAATTAGTCGCATCGGAATGCATTTGTATTTTATTTCTGTGCAGCAGTGAATCAACCTTTTTTATACTTTGAAGATTACCCGGTCCATTGAGAAGCGTCTTGACTGTGTTACAACTTGTTCAAGCTCCAAACCTCGCCAGCCGCCTCTTCCTGAGCTCATCCACACTCACAGCTTCCGCCTCGTACGACGGATCTGATGAAGAAACACTTGCGACACTAGCGTCCGTCTCGGATCTTGTCTCCGACTCCCGTTCCCCGCCATACTGCACATCTTCAAAAGGAACTCTCGCGGGCGCTGCTTCAAGATTAGGCATGACGAACCCCTGCGGAACAGCTTCCAGTGATGCCTTCAAAGCCCGCTGCAGCTCCTCGTCGTCGTCATCGTACACCCTGTTGTGGGGGGACGACACGGATATCTGAGGCGGGGTGTGGTATTCAGGTTCAGTGTCTATTGCCATGTTATCCATGTCTTCGTCTTCGTCTTCATATCCGTCGGCCTGTCCGTGCCCCTCAACCTTGGCCAGCTCATGTGATTCTGCAATCGCTTCCCTCAACATCTCATGTTCGCTCGGTTCCGCTCTTGCATGCACGCTATGGCGGGCAACCTCCTCCTCGTACAATTCTCTCTGCGCCATCTCCTGTTCTCTGCGCATGCGTGCCATGATCGCGCGGTTCCGTGCCATGCTCTCTGCCACTCGGTCCGTGTCAGGGGAAGGTTTCGGTGGATCACCAGGCGCACCATAACGATGACGGGAACGATGAGTGGGTGTACCTGCGCCTGAATCCACTCCAGAACCTGACCCCGAATCGGATTCCGATGTCCAGGAGCCCGGCATAGACGCACTTGAGCGGGCGAGGGGTTGGGGCGGTGGTGGGTACACAATACCCGAGCCGCTGCCCATCAGTGTCGCTTGTAGTACAGCTTGCAATTCCATATCCTCGTCTTCAAAGCCTTCCATGCTATGACCGGGTCGATGTGTGGATGTGAAACCAGTGCTGGAGGCGTTTGCAGAAGGGGCCGTAGTGGTGGTGGAAAGCCGTGGGACAGGGGCTGTGAAGGAGGGTTCGTGGAGGCTGGTTGACATTTCGTCAGCTTCTGTGCGAGGAAGGGCATCAGGGGCATCAGGGTCCGCCTGGGTTACTACGAACACAGAGTATCCTGGGATGGAAATGATCAACATAGTATCACGGCAAGCAGTAATGAGTAAGGAAACGCGCCTTCTTGCTCCGCTTGGTGCAACACCATGCCTAGGTAGAGGTTACCCACCCATTCAGGGGTTGCTAGGAAGGAATTGAGGTTGAACCAGTGTCCACAGCCCTCGTCAGCGCCGACATTGGGGACGGCGGGTCCGAAGCGGCGAATGGTAAACCAGTGTTGTTGCAAGTTGAGGATGAACGCCAGCTGGGTGCTACAGAAGATGATTAGGTAACGTCGTTACGTGGTTGGGAAAGAAGAAGCAAAACCAACTGTGGCTGGTCTTGGTATGGTTTCATCTCCATGTTTCTCCATCGGACAAGACTGTGCAGATGTTGAGGTGTACATCCAGTTGCCAAAATGGCGCGACGATGCTTACTTGAGACCCCAGATCTTCAATGCATTCTCCAAAACCTGGACCGAAAAGAAACCTGGGATGCAAAAGTGAGTGTCGATTGAAGATTGAAGGAGAATGAGTATCTGGCAGACCCGTATCATCCATGTTGGTACTGGTCTGTCCGGCATTGGCATCGTCATAGCTTTCTTCGAGCGCGTCGAGCTTGCGAGCGATGTCTGATAGATCAGGTGCTGTAAACTGTGCCAGAGATCAGTATTGAGAAAGAAAGATGCACCGATGCACCGACGTAGTTTCCTTCTGTAGTGAGAAAGTGAGCATGACTAGCTGCTAGGCGGGAAACGCGTACGAACGTAAAACATTGTTGAGCGCATGCTGCGCGCAAAGCATGGATCCTCTTTGCTGTTTCTCGTGGTAGATGAGGGATACAAGATCTTCCAGACCCGCCATTGTGGTGAACTGGGAAGAGTGGTGCTGATGGTCGGCGATGTCGAGCCTGGCACGGTTGGTTGTTCTGGCAGGGGCTAAGAGGTCCTTGCCATAGACGCGTGTCTACCATCACCGTGCCACGTGAGCGATTTCAGATTTGTGCGGTTTCCCTCCAACAGTTAACTGCGCTCATCAGCATTCCACCCCGTCCACGAAATGATCCTGCGGAGGCACTCAGCTCGCTCACTGCATAGTTTGGTATTCCTGTCTCTCCTCTCAGCCACTTTTCTTGCTGCACAGGAAGACACGACTTTTGACTGTCGCCTTAATGTTGACTCCTTGAAGTTTGACCTGATCCCCCTCGCCGGCGAGCACAACGCCTCCCGCACACGCGAAACGCCCCCGACAACAATGTTGGATATTGTACGATTTGATTTGTGCGGCGACCTGAAACAACAGAGCGATGTTCCCGAGGAAGATCAGGTTGGTGTCCGTCATCCCGTGTTGGCCGTGCTGGTCTGACTACGTTGTGTATTGAAAGTGTCCTGCTGGTACGAGAGTGTGTCTCACAAAGGTGAACAAGAAGGCAGAGGATCCGGACCGGATAGTCGCCGTTATCCCAATAGCGCAGACAGCGTCTCTTACCTCTCAATACTCTGCCATTTCCTGTATGTGGTCTGTATTTCACTTACTATTCTCACGCTCACACTCTCGATGGCAGCACCGAAGGGTCTTTCCCTGATATTCCATGGCGCCCCATATCCCAATCCGAACACGGCGATTGCCACTCCACAAACATTTAACCTAACTCTCCTCTGCGCCACCGATATCACCGACGCAACTTTTTTGTCGTATGACGGTAGCCAGCTGCAGATAGAATGGAGTGCTCCTGGTGGGTGTGCGTTCCAGGGAGACCAGCCACCAGAGAACGGTGGTAACGGGCCGGACAAGGGACGCAAGGAGAGTGTGGGCAGCGGGATTGGGTGGTTTTTCCTTGTGTGAGCTTATTTACATCTAGCGTTGACTGAATAGACCTGATGCGCGTTATTGAGTAGGTTGCTGCTTGCGTTTGCGGCGTATTTCGCGCTGGGAGCGTACTACAACTACTCCACATATGGCGCGACCGGCGCCGACCTCATCCCGTGCGTTTTCTTCTTCCCGGTCCTGTGTTGTACCACACTCGGACAGCTGGAACCATATTTATATTTGAAACATGATCGCTAATTGCACTATCTGTAGACATCGTGATTTCTGGAAGGAAGTACCCTATATGCTCCACGACGTGATCTCACATCTATGTTCCTCTGTGCGACCACGACGTTCATCAAGCCGTGGCGGTTACGTTGCTGTATAACGTTCACGTCGTCCGTCCTGCCTACCTGTGGGTGCGGATGTAGACTACTCTACTTACGAATGGCGGTAATGATTGCCTATGGTTGATCCCTTCGTTTTCGTCTTGCATCTTTCTTGAGCATGTTGCACACCGGCAGGACATATGATACTTGGTTCTTATTGGGAAATGGGGATCAAAGTAATGGAGTTCAAAGCGATATCCTCACAATGCATAAGCTAGTAATGCAAATATCTATGTGCCCAGCACGTGCAAACAACCGCCTCTACAAAACTACTATTTATTACAGTAAAATGTATTCTCCAGATTCTGCCGACATCAACTTCCCTCATAGCGGCTCTCAATTGCTATTCGAATTGCCACCGTCTCATCAATCCTCATTAAACACTGGTCCTGGAGGCGACGACCTGTCCATATCGGAGCTTTCCCTTTCAGACCGCACATTTCAACGGCCATTTAGTCTTCTCGCGAACCCTGCGCTGGAACCAACCCCGATTTATGATGGGAATATTACGCTTCATAATGGAGAAGGCGAGGACGAAGGTGCTTCCGACCAACACACTGCCGATGTTGAAAAGAACAAACGGCTCGCTGCAAAATTACGCGAGGAGAGGCTGCAGAGTGATGTCTTCATCTTGAAGAAGCTGAACGCTTCGTTTGCCCTGTTTAACGAGACTCTCGGAAACACCGAGTCAGCCAATGAGGTGTGTTGGTCCCTCCCCTCGGTGCCATGAACATCTTTTTCAGCCTTTGGTCACAGTGTCTAGCTACGCAGTTGGAACAAACAGACGCGCTCTTGACGAAATACGTCAACGTATTATCTAAATCCGAGCAGTTTTCTCGCATGATCTTGGACGAAAAGTGGCAGGGTGCAGAAAACGTGAGTAATGTTACACGTCTCCACATCTTTGTGCAAGACTCATGCACTATATTCACGGACATAGGACGAGGAAGCAGTGGAGAGTGAGCAGAAAGAGGCGGAGAATAAAGCTCGCAAAGAAGCAGAGGCGCGCGCACTTGCGGCTCAGCAAGCAAGGGAACGCCGTGAACACGAGGTAAAGGAAAGAATTGAGCAGGAAGAACGGGAACGGATTGAGAGTGAGAGAAAGGAGAAAACGACGGCGAGAGGTGGCGTTAGAGGGGTTCGAGGGACTCGCGCTTCCATGCGAGGGGCAAGGGGGGCCACACGGGCAGGTATGTGTAACTTTAAATTATTCTCTTCATCCATGTAATTTGTTGTTGATATTACCAGTGGCAGGAGTTATCCCGAGTAATACAGGTTCATCAAGTACAAATACCAGTCATACTGGTTCTGGGAGTAAAAGATCGGCATCATCGACCCGGCCCACTAGATTGCCTCCCCGCACTGCTCGTGGGGCATAATTTACCGGTGTCGATATTCGTAGTGTAGGGTTGGGTTGATTTGTTCGCTTCATCTTCCTGATTCCGTGCGTTACCCTGCTTAGCGCACGATTTTCTTTATCCTCAACATTCCCGAAATATCATCGGCTACGGCGCCGTTATACTCCTGCCAACACTTTCGCAGTGAAACAGGGTGTGTATCGATGTTACATGCCTGTGGGTTATTCGCTGATCGGCCCCAGACATTTTGCTCTCATTCATGCCTTCATTTCTTATTAGCAATGCATACTAGGCGATTGCTACTGTTTTTATTGGTGAAAAGGTCGCCCCCCGTCCTTCCCAAAAGAACTTATGATTAAATGCATATCGCGCAAGCATGTGAGATGCGGGTAGGAAGTGGAGGTAAGCTATTTCACTAGTCTTAATAATAATATTTGATGAGATTGTCGCTTTACAGGGCCTCGTTTCAACTCAGACACTCTCTTGGATTACGGGGCTATAGGTATAAAAATCGCATACCAACGTGAATACTTAACTATGCCAAAAGCTCGGTGTATCGCTTTGCCTTGATGGGTAAACTAGACATAGAATTCGTGATTGAATCCGCAGGATGTGGATCGTACGTACAGCGAGAAGATTAGTTAATTAGGATAGTGTAGTAAGTGATGGATAGACATGACGGATGTAGCGTAATCACAATGCGATGTCCGAATCATCTAGTACTTATGACCAGAAGGTGTGTTGTCGTTGGACGTGATTGTGAATTCTGGACTCCAGTTGCCCGAGTCTCCAAACACTGAGAGACAAGCCTGAGCATTGGAAAGATGAAACTCGAAAGTACTTACGAACAAGCCTGTAGTCGTGGCCGCACTTGACCGGTGGGACTTGTACTTGAATCGATCCCAGAGTGATGCTGAAGTCCGAAGCCAGCGTCACTGCATAGAGGGGAATGCGTAAAAGCTGAGCGTTCGGGATTCTATGAACGGTGTTCGCATGAAAGCATACTTACTAGGTAGCGTTTGGTTTCCTTTCCGTAAGGCGATGTGGCCGACAGGATTGGTGATTTGTCTGGGCGGGTCAGAAACATCCCTGTGTCGAGCAACGTGGGCTTTCAGAATAACGTAGGCAAGATGACAGCAGACCATGTAACAGTTTGGTTCTCCCCAACTTTCCAGACAGTTCCCTTCGTTGGGCAAAGCACTGGAGGAGCGTACACGTCCCTGATCTGGAAAGGTCGAGCGAAAACCAAGGTGATCATGACCAGGCATACGCAGAGAAAGAAATTCGTCAAGGGAGTAGAATAGTTCATTAGGTGGGACGGGGGAGTAGAAGTAACTTGAAGTTGGTGGTGGAGGGGCTCGCCAGAGCTATCCGATTATTTATATGCTGCCAGCCTGAGCTCCCGAGACCCGGCGGAGCACGTCGACACGTCGGATTAGCTTTGCGCGCTGTGTCTGACTGGTGACCAGTGACTGGCTGCATTCTTTGGTGCAGATTCTGCAGAAGCATCTGGTTCTGGGTTCTCCGTTGGATTCACAATCACTGGTGTCGCGGTCACACCATCGAACATGCCCGCCCAAAAGCGCAAACGTCCAGTGCGCGACGACGACGATTCCGAATCCCACTGGTCGTCGTCAGATATCGATATTTCTTCTACGCTTACTGCAACCAACCCACGCACTGTGTCCACCGTCCGAGCTGGAGCTCAGGCTGGCGAGGACAGTCATGACGAACTCAACGAGATCATTCAAAAGTCTATCGTCAATAGGAACGTGAAAGGGGGGACAGAAATTTTGAAGAAGACCAAAGGGAAGGCAAAGATGATCAAGGGAGAAGTCGGTGGAGGGAGCTTTCAAAGCATGGGTACCAAGCTTCTCCAACACCTCACTTGAAGCATCTTTCAACACTCATTTCGGTTTTCCAGGTCTTCACCCGTCATTACTTCGTTCCCTGACTCTGCAGGGATATCGCATACCAACCCCGATCCAACGTCTTTCCATTCCTGCCCTCTTGATAAACCCTCCCCGTGATCTCGTTGGTATGGCTCGCACAGGTTCTGGAAAGTCTTTGGCGTACATGATTCCTCTTGTCCAGCGGCTGAGTGGTCGACATGTCACCTCATTTGGTGCTAGGGCCTTAATCTTACTTCCAACACGTGAACTTGCGTTACAGATCCTCAAGGTGGGGAAAGAACTCGTCCGTGGTTGGCATGCTGGCCAAGGGAGTCACGCTGGTGACGGAAAGGACACCGAGGACTTGAAAAAGGGCCAGAGTCTCAGATGGGGTCTTGTTGTCGGTGGAGAGGGTCTGGATGATCAATTCGAGATGATCACCAATAATCCCGACGTGTTGGTGTATTTTCATATCGTCATCATCGTTTTTTTCTGACCAGATCGTCGCTTAATGTCAGCATTATCGCAACACCTGGTCGTTTGCTCCATCTCATCGTTGAAATGAATATGGATTTGAAGTCGGTCCAGTACATCGTATTTGATGAAGCCGACCGTCTATTCGAGATGGGTTTCGAAACAGCCCTCAACGAAATTCTACATCGTTTGCCAGCCTCACGACAAACACTTCTTTTCTCAGCTACCTTGCCAAAGTCTCTCGTAGAATTCGCAAAGGCCGGCCTGCAAGATCCCAAGCTCGTGCGTTTGGATGCAGAGAGGAAGATCAGCACAGATCTCAGAATGGCATTTTTCTCTGTGAAACAAGCCGAGAAAGACGCCTGTCTACTCTCTCTGATGCGAGATGTCATTGGTGTTCCGCTTAGCAGTACTCGCTCACTAGACGAAGTTCCCGCGACGATCTCTGCATCAAAAAGGAAACACCGAGAGCAGTTTACAGAACCTCACCAGACCCTAGTTTTTGCTGCCACGAAGCACCATGTCGAGTATTTGACGAATTTGCTCTCCACTGCTGGATATGCTGTTTCTCACATCTATGGCTCCCTAGACCAAAGTGCCCGGACTTTCCAGATGGATCAATTTCGCCGCGGGCTAACCAGTATACTTGTTGTAACCGACGTCGCGGCTCGTGGTATCGATATCCCAATTCTGGAGAACGTTGTCAATTACGACTTTCCACAAGGTGCAAGGGTTTTCGTACATCGCGTTGGGCGAACTGCTAGAGCAGGAAGACAAGGCTGGGCCTGGTCATTTGTGACTTATACTGAACTTCCGTATTTGCTGGATTTGCAGTTGTTCTTGGGCCGGCCGCTAAAGAATGATGTCTCGGAAGATGGGGATCGAGCCTATGTCGAGTCATTAATCCTGGGCACTTTCGAGCGGGAGCGTATTGACCAAGATGTGGAATATATCAGGTCCTTGGAGGACGTGAATCACGCGCTCCCCCAGCTGAGGGAAGTGATGCATCGCGGACATGCTATGTATGAACGGAGTAAGGGGAAGGCCAGTCCCCCGAGTTATATTAAGGCGAAGCAGATGTCGAAGGACCCAAAGTGGCTGCTAACCGGTTCGGATTCAGGTGTGCACCCTGTTGTTCGCCGAGAGGAAAAAAGTTCGCCAAGAAAGGTAACGGAAGGGGCGAGAAATGCGTTGTTGCGGGCGGTCAACTCGTTTCGTCCTGCGGAGACAGTGTTTGAAATCGGGAGTACGGCAAATTCCACCCTCATGAAAGGACGCAGAAAAGCCTTAGGGAGGGCCACTGAACGAGCGACCGTGGCCACTCATGGGGAAGAGATAGAAGATGTGAATGGTAGCCACTTGTGTGCGGAGGGAATTGAGATGGCAGACGCAAATGATATTGCCGTACGTTTATTGTCTGTCTCCAGGGGTGAGGACTGAAGGCACTCTAGGCGGTGTTTGATACGACAGGAAAAAACTCCAATAATGATTTCCGGGATTCCGAGTTTTACATGTCACACTACCAGAAAGATGCCTTGACGGAGAAAGGGTATGTAGATTTAGGCTTTTTTTATTCAGTTATTCCTCACATTTGGCTTAGGTACTCTCTCATGGACGGCGCATCGTCATTCGTCCAACAAGCTCGTGGGGCCACCTTTGACTTCGTTGGTGACGAGGGTACTGGCCAGCGTAAAAGACGCCAATTGAACTGGGACAAGAAGAAAAAGAAGTTCATAAAGGGTGATGGTGTTGGTGCCGACAACGTCAAGCTTGTGAAGACGGAGAATGGCACACGATTACCGGCGACATACCGCAGTGGACGTTTTGACGAATGGAAGGGGCGACATCGAATCAGTCTTCCCAAAGTGGGAGAGGTAGAGAATGAAGGAACGCGTGGCAGGTGGAAGACTGATGGTGGGAGAATTTTCCGACATAACAAGCAAGTCCCCGCCAAGGCCCTCGATAAGCGAAGCACAAACTACGAACGGAAGGCGAGACAGCTCAAAAAGAAGGGTGAGGGTGAAGCGAGAGATTCACTTTTACCATATCGGGCGGTTGGCAGGAAGAGGACGATTGTTGGAGGGCGGTATGGCGGAAAACCAATAGGGAAGGTCAAAAGTGAGCTCAAGACTAGGGAACAAATTAGAAAGGGGAGAAAGATGTTGGACAAAAGAAAAGACAAAAACGCAAGGCCCAGTCGTGGCAAAAAGGGTAGACGATGACGATGCCTTTTAATATTAGTCTACCCTATGGTGCATCAGAATACTCCCATTTGGCCCCATTTCCACGCACAGTTTTCACGTCCACACCTTCGAGCAAGTCCACCCCCACACTCCGCAATGCATTCACAGTCCACTCGGGATATCCAGAGTCTCCGAAGTAATTGGAAAAGAATGATCGAAGGAAATCGGGGAATCTACCTTCCATAATAGCTTCTCTGGCACGTCCCATCACCTGTGCTTGGAAGGTAAGGTTGTGTTGTGTGAGGGCTGCAAAGGACGTGTCTACTTGTCACATTAAACAAGGTGGATGTATAAAGCTGACCATGGGCTGCGGCAGTCTCTAGAGTGACGATGTGATGAAGCATGGCTCTAGAAGTTCCATCACGACAAGTAGGGCAAGGACATGTCTCATCGATAGGTCTAAAATCTGTGGTATGTTTGCCGAGTTCTTGGACGACATTTACCATACATCCTCTTTGCAATAGAAACGCTGAACTTACTCAAGTTCACGGGGCCACTGAAGGTCAGTGCGACACCAAATCTAGCTGTTCGCGTGGGGAAAACGCAATCGGCCTGTTGGATCGTGAGCAGCAGATCTAATAATATCGGGCGTCCGCACCATGTCAACACCAAGGGCGACACATACGAGGAGGTCTGACGTAGATTATCGAGCTATTTTAGTACGAATAGCCTTTGACCGATACTACTATACCTTCAGCAAAGCCAATACCCATGGCATATCGAGGCCCTACGGGATTATATCAGGAGGACCTCGACGTACGCACGAAGGTTACTGACGGTCTTCGGGCAGTTTGTCTGCACATTGCTTAATTCTGAATAGAATTAATCGCTTCTTGAAGTTATCAAATGTTGACTGAGTCTTACATTCGCCAGAAGACTTCTGCGAATCAACAAATTCGTTGGTGACTCATGATGATCGAAGAAAGACCATGCCTTTGGCTTCACCACCGCTAAGGCCACCGATGGCATATCCGGCAACGTGGCCCTTTCTCGTGATCATTTCATCTAGACACTGATCTCGAAGGGCGGGGTCAAGGCCGCCCTGGACGATTGCAAATAGATTTTGAACGTCTTTCTTGCCTGACCGCTCATGCTGCTGGATACACCTGTCTAACCATCTCACCGATCGATGCATGGATTCGGAAACCCGAGGACCAACGGTTAAGCTGGGTACTATGTCGATCTTTAGTGAGGATGGAATGGTGGGGCGGTAAACACGCACCAACGTCGTCCAGTTGCATAATGATATCGGCTCCGATGGCGTGTTGGATTGAAATGCTTTCCTCTGGCTAGATATCAATTAGAATGATTTCACACACGTGGGCATATTCACCGTTAACATTGTAGGTTCACCCGTAAATGGGCTCTCGAAAAGGGCACCCTCTTCCGTGATATTGGTAAACTTGCTCAGGGATACAAGTTGAAACCCGCCACTATCCTGTTGTATCATAAACCAATCCGAAAAAGTTTACGTCTCGATTGATGGCTCACTGTTAAGAGATTCCTTCTCCATCCTTGAAATTTATGGGCCCCTCCTGCCTTGGTCAAAACGTCGATGCCAGGACGCAAGTTCATATGATATGTGTTATTAAGGATGAGGGTGACACCAAGAGATTCTACTTGTTGCGGAGTCAACCCCTTGATTGCTCCTTGGGTAGCCACAGGCATGAAAGTTGGGAGCACCGTTATTCCATCTGTACACGAAATTGGTCAACAAACAGGCGGCACGATATCCAATCTTCAAACTCACGAGCGAGCTTCATCCTTGAGACGCGCGCGCGCGTAGTGTGACACGTTGCAAGGACATCGAACTGCATAGTTAGTCTCAGGAACAGCCAGAGAGTTTTGTTTTTCAGCCAGCTCGGGTTATCATCATTTGTACTGGGTATGTCATAAATAATAATAATAAACAAAAAAAATGCCACTATTACTGGGTCGCTGTGGTGTACCATGGGCTCAGGCGATTCTGCAGATTTCATTCAAGTCCTCTCATCGTAGAGCTTTGAATACAGTTGGCTTGCTCGATGACTTGTCCTCTCGAGGTCTCATTGCGGAAATCACCAGGTAGTCTCTCCACCGTTTCAACTCCCATACTTTACTTACCTTTCTGGAGACCCGAAAAATTAACGGATGCTCTAAAGTATCGACAAGTTGTGTATTCCGGCATAGACCCAACGGCCAGGTCGTTGCATATCGGCCATCTACTTCCCATGCTGTGCCTGTTGCATTTTCAGATTCGAGGTCATCAGATCATTCCATTGGTGAGTCTGGTGGTTGTGCAAATCGATCTCATTCAGCAGGTTGTCAGATAGGAGGTGCAACCGGTCTGATAGGTGACCCTTCTGGTCGTTCCGTCGAGAGGAAGCCTGCAGATATCGAGGTCGTCGAGCAAAATGTTTCCGAGCTCAAGGCAAATGTCGAAAAGTTTTTCATACGAGCGCTGCAATATACGAAAGTGCGCCTCCCACCATCTCAAATATTCTCCCGACCACCAACCGTCCTCAATAACATCGAGTGGTTTCGAGACGTGAATCTCCTTGAGTTTCTGCGAGCCGTCGGTGTCTCTGTCAGGGTAAATACCATGCTGAATAGAGAGAGGTGCGGCTAATATTGTGTCGAAATTTTATCGCGGCCTAAAATCTAGCACACAAACACAGCGTGCAAACGCGTATGGAGTCACAACAAGGCATATCCTTCACCGAATTTTCATACCAACTCCTCCAAGCATACGATTTCTACACACTCTACACTCGGCATGGCTGCAATATTCAGATCGGAGGTTCAGATCAATGGGGGAATATTCTAGCTGGTCTAGAATTGATCAATCGCCTCCGTGATTCTGGTCTCGGACATCCTGTAGAGCGCCGAGAGGAGGGATTTTGTATAACGACTCCGCTGCTTACGACTGCATCGGGAGAGAAATTTGGCAAGAGTGCCGGTAATGCTGTCTGGCTTGATGAACAATTGACGAGTGTGTTTGATTTCTATCAGGTAGGTTCGATACACAGTTTAGCCTTATATTTATCGAACTTTTCGACGTTTAGTTCTTCTTGAAAATAGCTGATGTAGATGTGGAGAAGTACCTGAAAATGTTTACCCTCTTACCCTTAGTAGACATTAAACAAGCCATTGAGCAACACCAGGCGAGTTCTATTATTTTCCTCTACGTCACATCATCTGATGCATTCGACTCAGGCTACGCCTGAGAAACGGATAGCCCAAAAGCTCTTAGCAGATGAACTTACCGAACTTGTTCATACCCGTAAGCAGTGTGGCAACATCGTTGACCATTGTTCCGATCAACGATTTTTGCAGAGCATGGACTTCGTCGAGCACACGCAATAACCAAGATTTTGTTTGACACCAATTATTCAGAATTGAATGCACAGGATGTTGTTTCTGAATTGACCGGTGACCCTCGGCTAGTGTTCTGTGATGAAGCCCAGTTGTTCTCGACATCAATAACAAAACTGACCGTCATTTTCAATTTGGTTTCTTCTACCAGTAAGACATCTCCATCACAACAAAATTCAGTCGTGTTGATTGACATGCAATGTTAGCTGCCTGCTGGAACCTCGTCAAATCAGGCGGGCTTTATGTGAATAACCGACCTATAACAGATGTCCATTTCAGAGTAGGACCCACTGACCTCCTCGATGGCCGAATGGTAGTTGTGCGCGCCGGTCGAGACAAACATTTAATCCTTGCAGTGAATTGAAGCCATATCGGTCGAAAATCATTAGGGTCTGACTACGTCCCTATTGTATATCCACATGCACAAATCTAGTCGATACGGATGGCACGATACAGTCTACGAACTGCCCAATATGACGCAAGGAACCCGATTGTACCTGCCCAACAGTGGAAATGTCAGTATGATGCTTGAAAGGCGAGATTACTTACCAGTGATGATAAAATCGAAGAGCACAAGAAGGAAAAGATATCCAAAATACAAAATGACGCTGGAGAATGAACCAAGTGATAGACGGGAGGCCCAGTAAAATATGCCATAAGCCATAAGCCAGACTGCACTTCCACCCCCAGTCATGAAAGCATGCCAGTGCCATCTATAATCCACCAACTCATCATCAAGTCAGCGAGAGCATGTTAAGAGTGTGCAGACCTGTATTCCTCAGCGCATAAAATAAAGTATGTGAAAAGAATGGTCACAGTTGCAGTGGTGAGAGAAACTACGCCCGCCGTCAATGCCAAGAATCCGAACGCATAGTATGCACGAGATGCAAAGAGACTTGAGAGGACAAAATACATTTCGACGAATGCAGCACCTACGCTTGGCAGTGAGCATGCCAGAATTAACGAAGGCGCCAATTAGTTACCGAAAGGAAGGATACCGCTAAGTAAGGTTGCTACCTGAAATGGATGTCAAGACCCTGGTTAAGAACGAATACCATGATAGTTACCCATGGTTGCAAATACTTCGGAGTAGGTGGTATTTGCCGGGGGATTTGATTCACCCGCACAGGATGACTGATAGCCTTGACCAAGGGATGAGTTAATAGATAGGACAAAAACTGGTGTTGTATTACTCCATGTTTCGTTCCAAAGTATGCTCCAATCGCAGACAGCGGTGCAGAGATACCAAACCATAAAACAACGATGAGGAGCATCGTACCTAATAAGTAGGAAATGTCAACAAACTTAAAAGGATACCGTAAACGGTACGGATGCACCAAATGGTACGGCGCCAGAAGAACCGGCCGTGAGGAGGAAGAAATTTAGCAAAAATACGGTCACGAATACGAGTCTACAACAAAAAATTCAATGCAATGATCTCAATGATCAGTAAGTGCATACTCACGTGGGAAGGACCGTCGCTGTAAGAAAGGCATTTTTCCTATGATTTGTTCCCCCTAGAGAAGCGTACACTCTGCTAGAGGCGTATCCCCCGAATCTAAAATACTTGATTTGTATCAGCCCTGTCGTACGAAGGGGAATGCACCTACCCTCCAAAGAAAGTCCAACAAATCATCATGACTGTGGCGAGCGAACCCCGATTTGAAGGGGATAAAAAGCCGAGGAGGGCAAACACTGAAAAAACGTAAGATGTAGATTGTGGGAGAAGGGAAAGGTAGGGTGCAACCTAGAGTAACTCCAACCATGACACATAATTGAGAACCATTTCCAACCATAATGGATAGAAGCATGGGAAGCCGCGGTGAGCGGAAAACCTCCCCGTGCACGAGTTTCCAGCCCCAGTCTTCCTGCACATCCTCCTGTGGAGAGATATCAACGCGCTGCAACTACGTTGAGAATGAATAACAGCACTGACACTCAAGTCCATGGCGTTGTAACGAGAAATCTATAATAGGATTTTCAGATGTCAACGGAAGAAACGAGTTACCGGTACTCACATCGCGAGACACGTTGCGCAATAGGATCATGGAGACCATGACACAGAGGAAAACGACAATGACGAGAGAATTGATCAGACTGAACCAATGGATCCGTGGGTCAAATATGTGAAGATAGTTATCCCAGCGAGTGGCCTGAACATGATAAGACAGTATTCCATACAAAAGCACCTTAACTGACATACCCAAGGTGTATCAGATACCTGGGAAACACGATTCTTAAGCATCAAATAATTTCATTCAAAATAATCGCATACATTCCATGTTACGCGATAAGTATACCTGACGGTATTAGCTTGATCTTCTTGCAATGTAAGGAGCGTTGCAGGATCGAAGTCACAACTTGCTGAGTCGTCCTGGGAACCGCCGAGACTGAACCAAACCAGTGAACAACATTGTAAAACTACCAAGCAGACTAAAAATACCTTAATGGCCAAACTAGAACACCTACGACGCGATATTTGTCAGGAGTCGGCTGGTGATATCTGCGAGATGGTAGATTTTAGAACGTGGGAAGGCGAGCCAGGTGGCGCCAACCTCAGAACGATCTCGTAATGGTTGTTTAACACAGGCTTCTCGCTGTGAGGTTCATCATCGTTACCCAGATTGAAGCCCTTGTCGAAAAACAAGTCGTTTGTGCGCAAATCCAGTTTCATTTCGGCAGCAGGAAGACCGTCAATTAACCAATTCAAAGCATAATCTTCTCGGATGCGGTCATTGATGAATTTTGCGTCCTCTCCAGTCACGTTTTCTCTGCACAGAAATTGACACGTTGAATTGTCTTCCAACATTTTAATCTGAAAGGTTCATTAATAGAAATCTGAGAAATAATCATTAGACATACATCATATGGAGAATTGAAGATTCTGTCTCCAAACAGGATGGATCCCAAAGACTCTGGTTGTTTCTGCGGCCCTCCTTCTGGCTTACAAAAATGAAATTTCGGATTGTAATAATCGTCTGATAAAGGTAGTGCTGTTCAGTTGTTGGCCGAATATGACATGTCATCTCACAATTGATTAGGGATTTCTGTGGGAGAGTGCCCCATTCAAGTCATTGAAATATATTTGCTAGGGTAAAAACCTACTAGTTTGGCATCGTCGTTGCCTGACAGCATTGGCGTCAGCGCATTAACAAAAAGATCGACTTGATCGCCAGCGGCATAATCGTGGGGTGCTGTCCCTGGGAGATAAAAGGCGTAGGTGGAGAGGGGTAAAAGAATGAGGGCGCCTCGCAGTAAATGGTCCAACGGAGACATGGTTGATGACGAGCGTTTACGGTTGTCACAGCGTGGGAATGCATGTTACGTAAATGTATTACCCTGACTAATCATATTTTGTAGAAGACAAAAAACACATTTGATTTTACAGCAGTTTTCATAAACATGTGGAAAAGTTGAAAAAAGATTTGAGGTGTGGACTTGGTGAAATTTCTCTTGTATCTCATGGAATACTGCATGGATTGAGATGGTTATAGAGGGAAAGTTGTATTATTTCTTAAGGGCTTTCTACTCCTGTAATTACATTTGGACAATATTTAGTGTATGGTCAGTTGTAGATGAAATAACAGGGAAACCAGGATTTTTTGAGACCCAAAATGATATTGTCAATAGGGATGACCACGGGTTTGGGTCAACCCACGGTATTACCAAAACGGGTTGCGCGGGTACGGGTAGGGTGTTTGGTTTCGTCACCCGTGACCATACCGTGACCCGTACCTGCGGTTTGGCGGTGTGTCACGGGTTCATCACACAACCACCACAACCACCTCGACGGCTACGACCAAGGGTGAGCAAGCGCGCGGCGACCAGACGACCGACCGGAACAGTCAAAGGAAGGAGCAGGGAAGCGGCTGGGGGGTGGTGCTCCCACTTCCCGGCCTAGGTAAGTCTCAATTTCTGATCAAGTAATGAACTGTAGCTAACTACGCTATGACAACAACAACAACAGCATGGGGCAACAGCACGCAACGACAACGACGCGTCGCTCTCGTCCACCTCACGGACACGCAACAACAACAACGCGTCGCCCTCTCGTCCACCTCGCGGACACGCAACAACAACAATGCGTCGCCCTCTCGTCCACCTCGCGGACACGCAACAACAATGCGTGCCCCTCTCGTCCACCTCGCAGACAAGCAACAACGATGACGCACCCCCTCTTGTCCACCTCGTGGACACGCAACAACAACAACAACGTGTCCCCCGGCCCGGGCCTTTGTCCACCTCGCGGACACGCAACAACGACGTGTCCCCCTTCGTCCACCTCGCGGACACGCAACAGCGACGACGGCGACGCGTCCCCCTCTCGTCCCCCTCTTGTCCACCTCGCAGACGCGCTACAATGCGTCCGACGGCACATGCCCCCCTCGTTCCCCATGTTGATCACCTCGCAGACAAGCACGTCGCGTCAATTGACGCCGGCGCTGCATCTGTGAGGTTGCAGAGCGGAACGGGGGCTGTGGTGGATGGCGGGACGCAACGGTACACCACAGGTAAGGTGTACCGTCGTGACCTGTGGATGTTCGGGTGCGGTGCGGGTCAAAACCGCCCCGGGTAAGGTGTTCATGGGTATGGGTGCGGTGTCAGCCGAGCCGACCCGTTCAAGACCCATGGTCATCCCTAATTGTCAAATTATGGCATCAAATGAGCTCCTATGAAGAAGATTGTAGGGAGAAAATTGTTCATTTTTTGAAGGGCTAGAAGTACATATACCGTGTTTTTCTTGATTTTTGTGTTTTGAGCCAATATTACATCAGTACTATTTTTGATTGCATTGGGATTAGAATACTGCAAGAATTATAAATATTGGCTCAAAACACAAAAATCAAGACAAACACGGTATATGTACTTCTAGCCCTTCAAAAATGAACAATTTTCTCCCTACAATCTTCTTCATAGGAGCTCATTTGATGCCATAATTTGACAATATCATTTTGGGTCTCAAAAAATCCTGGTTTCCCTGTTATTTCATCTACAACTGACCATACACTAAATATTGTCCAAATGTAATTACAGGAGTAGAAAGCCCTTAAGAAATAATACAACTTTCCCTCTATAACCATCTCAATCCATGCAGTATTCCATGAGATACAAGAGAAATTTCACCAAGTCCAAAATTTTTACACCTCAAATCTTTTTTCAACTTTTCCGCATGTTTTACGAGTTCTTTTAATTTATTAAAAGACTCGTTCTTTATCAGACCTGGTTCAGTGAAGGTTCGTAATTAATTAATTAATTAATTAATTAATTCATTAATGTTTTTGCATCGCCTATAGAGAAATTTTTTTTGGGCAAGAGATATGATTCTACTTCTTATGTTGGAATGTAACATAAAATCTGGGCCATGTGTGGAGTGGCTTACATAAGCATCCAAATATGGCATGTCTTACACAAGACAAATTACCTCCCAATTATATTCAAAATATTCATACACCCTTCAGTTCTCATCGGAATTAGCTGAAAATTGAACTGCTGACTAATATAAACATTTCGGGCAAGGTGTGACAGTCACATGTGACCAGTCTAACCATATAAGGTACTTTTTGATATTATATACCAATTTTTTTGCTGATCGCAATGGTAACAGTCACATGTGACCAGTCTAACCATATATGGTAATTTTGCATAATATATGCTAAATCAAATACTGCTCATCATATTCATTACACAAATACAATTATATTCAAAATATTTATCCTGGCCTTAATTCTTATCAGATTCAGCTGAAAATTGAATTGCTGCCTAATATTATCATTTCGGGTCAGATGTGACAGTCACATGTGACCACTCTAACCATATAAGGCAATTTCTGATATTGTATAGCAAATTTTTTGCTGATCGCAATGGTGATAGTCACATGTGACCAGTCTAACCATATAAGGCAATTTTACACCATATATCCTAAATTTCAAGGTGATCACAGGAGTCATAGTCACATGTGACCACTGTTACTATATATAGAAATATCAGCCATATAAGCAGAAATTAGTGTAACTCAGATGATATAATGATATTTTTACTTAAAACATATAATTCAATGTGATATCGCTGTATATATTATATACTAATTATATATTTCAAGCAAAATCACTTATTGATGTTTGTAATAATCATACAAATAAAAATTCAATAATAGAAACAAGACTTTGTTCATGCCATATGCAACATTGGTCCACTCAAGTACAGCTGTCTTCATGTTATCATCTGTTATGCAGCAAAGTTATGGAGAAGTAGAGTTTAGCAAATGTAAGTCAATTGTTATCATACTGTTTAAATACAGTTGTATTTGACAGTTGATGTATTGTGTTGCTCTCTTTTTTGGCTGAGAGTATTGCATAATGATGAAGCAAAGAAGACATGACAGTGGGAGAGGAAGTTGAGACATGCTATGCAGGTTTTTTCTTCTATTTTTATGTTGCTATGGTGAGAGGTTGCTATGATGAAAGTGAGGAGGGGAAAAAAAGAACTCGTTCATGCCATGCGCAGCACTGGCCCACTAAACAAGTTCTTTATCAAACCAGGACCAGTGAGGATTCGTAATTAATTAATTAATTAATGTTCTATGATCGCCTATAGAGAAAATTTTTTTGGACAAGAGATATGATTCTACTTCTGATACTGGAAAATCAGATACAGTTAGGGCCATGTGTGGACAAGCTTACATAAGCATCCAAATATGGGTTGTTGCAAAAAAGACAAATTACCTTCCAATTATATTCAAAATATTCGTACTGGTCTCAATTCTTATCAGAATCAGCTGAAAATCAAACTGCTGACTAATATGATCATTTCGGGTCAGGTGTGACAGTGACATGTGACCAATATAACCATATAAGGCAATTTTTAATATTATATAGCAAATTTTTTACTGATCGCAATGGTGACAGTCACATGCGACCAGTCTAACCATATAAGGTAATTCTACATCATATATGCTAAATTTTGAGATGATCACAGGAGTCACAGTTACATGTGACCATTATTACTATATATGGAAATATCAGCCATATAGGCAGAAATTAGTACAACTCAGATGATATAATGATATTTTTACTTAAAACATATAATTCAATGTGATATCACTGTATATATTATATGCTAATTATATATTTCAAGCAAAATCACTTATCAATATTCGTAATAATCATACAAATAAAAATCCAATGACAGAAATACAACTTTGTTCATGCCATATGCAACATTGGCCCACTCAAGCATAGCTGTCTTCATGTTATCATCTGTTGTGCAGCAAGATTATGGAGAAGTAGGGTTGAGCAAATGTAAGTCAATTATTATCATACTGTTTAATTAAAGGCAGTTGTATTTGACAGTTGACGTGTTGCTCTCTTTTTGGACTGAGAATATTGCATCATGATGAAGCAAAGAAGACATGACAGTGGGAGAGGAGGTTGAGACATGCTATGCAGTTTTATTTTTTCTACTTTTTATATTGCTATGGTGAGAGGTTGCTATGATGAAAGTGAGGAGAGGAAAAAAAGAACTCGTTCATGCCATGCGCAGCACTGGCCCACTAAACAAGTATGAAAACTGCTGTAAACTTTGTTTACATTTAGTCTAATAACTCAAGTCTAAAGTTTTACCTGCCTTTGGCATAGCATTGCCTCAACTTGGCTGGTCATAGGCTATAGCATAGATATGAATAATCCATGACCTGCAGGTATCCGTACTTGTGTGGATACAACAAATTCCTGGATCCATGGGCTTTGAAACACAGCCAAAGATCATCCAAAACAGTCAAGAATTGACTGAGATAGAGGCTAAACACTGTTTTGAGGAGGACATGTGGGTCTCCAAATGTGCAATGAGTCCATTGATATGCAGCTTCCCCCCTTAGGCACGGAAACCCTCATATGGCCATTCCTGTCTTTCCTACAACTCTTCCATGTCCAGCATACATGCAAAACATCCATGCTGCATGCAACGTGCACAACTAACACCAACTTACGTGCATGTGGCTTCAATGTTCTCACTGTATCTTACCTGTGTGGCCTGGTCTCAATATGATGAAACACCACCTAGTGTTGCCGCGACTACAACTAGCAGTCGACTTGAAGTTGTAGTCATAGCCGATATTAGCCGAGTCGACCTCCAACTCGACTACAACTATCCGATCAACTTGACTTTGACTATGCCAATCTGGCAAGCCATAGTCGAGCTGACTTAGCCGACTGTAGTTGGTACTGTAATAATTATATAATTTTATATATTTATTTATGACCTGTAAATTTAAATGGCTCGAGAGCAGATTTGAAAGAGTTTGGGGGCGGCTTATATACCCTTCTCGCCATGCACGGACCATGTGACCTTGTTTGGTCAGCTGGAACAAACTCAATCACGCAATGATTACGCGTAGCACCCAAGATAAGTGTAATTCGGTTTATTCTACTAACTACTTAAACATCTTTAGGTTTTTTTCCTGCACCCTCGCACCAAACGAACGTGAACACAGCAACAGCAACAAGCAGATGGGACGCAGCCGAGAACGGGGACAACCCAGGCTGACCATGACAGCAAGAATGAGGATGATGGGAATGAGGACAACGGGGTAAACGAAGACAAAAATGATGACGAACGCAACAATGGTGAGAACGGGAAGACGACGACAAAGCAGGAATGGCAACTATGACAACGGGAAGACGACAATGGGGGAACGGGACAACGAGGACAACGGAGACCGGGACAAGAAAGACAACGGCCATGGGGACGACGATGGCAACGGGGGACGACGATGGCAACGGGGGACGATGACGATGGCGACGATGAGGACAGTGAGCACGGGAACGGGGATGGGCAATGGATGACAGAAACGAGGCGGACGCCCATGGGACATCCCCAGTGCCATCCAACCTCGCAAAAACACGGAGCGTGTCAATTGACGTGCCCCCATTGTTCACGAGGTAGTGAGCACGCGCGGACGCCCATGGAAACACCCCAGCCCCATCCAACCTCGCAAAAACACGGAGCGCATCAATTGACATGCCCCTGTTGTTCACGAGGTACTTAGGATGGAATGTGGTGGGTACCCGCTGTCGTCTTATCCCCTCACCCTCACCCTCACCTCATCCCCACAGCAACAACAACAACATGGGTGGCAACAATGACAGCAGGGACGGGAACGAAGACAATGTGGACTGGAATGATGAGAACAGGAATGGGGACTGGAAGGATGACTGCAACAATGAGAACAGGGACGACAATGGGGATGGGAATGGGGATGGTGACGATGACCGGAACGACGACAGCAGGGATGGCAATGACAACAATGACAGACACCAGGACAATGAGGATGACAATGAGCGACCGTGCTGGATGTGGACAAGAAGGATGCAGAAACGGGGGTGGCCAGGTCAAATGAGGAAGATGAAGGCGACAGGGACCCGGAAGACGGGAATAACAGCAACCAGAGGCAATGGACCACGAGGACAGGGATGAGGACGGACCACAAGGATGATGGCAAGGTCAGGGGTGACCCCTCCTCTCCGTTTCCCCTCCCTCCCTCCTCCGTTTCCCCTCCCCCTCCGCCTACTCTTATTTATTTTTATAATATTTCAATTTATTTTAATATATATTCTTTTTACTAATGGACTGACCATAGTCGATATATTAGTCGAAGTCGCAGCTTGACTAGTCGAAGCCGTGACTTCGACTTCGACTATATCAATTTATGTGTATATAGTCTAGCTGTAGTCATGACTACATAGTTGCGACTATGACTAGTCAAGTCGCGGCAACACTAACCCTTAAACTTAGTGTTGCTGAAGTTCAGTTCGGTCCGGTTTTTTGACTTTTTTGGAAAACCGGAACCGAAACTGTTGGTTTGGTTCAGCCAAATGCTGAACCGGAACCGGAACCATGTTGAATGGTTTCAACACGTTCGGTCTGCGTTCGAACGTGGTTTGAACCGCAAACCAACCTCCAAATCTCCTCGTGAAGACCAGGCGCACATCAATTGATGTGGCACTGGGTTTCACGAGGGAAGCAGGAGGTGGGATGGGAGGTGGGGTGGTTGTAGCTTCAGGCTGGGGCATCTTCGGGCCCGGTATGGTGCATTGGCGGGTGGATGGAGGCGGGATGGTCGAAGGCATGGACCATGCCTGTCTGCAGTGGTGGGGAAAATTCGACAGCAAACGAAAAAAGACTTACCTGGCGACCGGGGGTGGGTGCACCACTCTCCCGGCCAGTTCTCTCACTTTCTGCGTTTTTGTTGTGTGTGGTTGTTGCCATTGTTGGCCCTTTCCGCGTCCTTCTTCATCGTTGCCATGCCGAATTCCTCGCATATGACGTCTGCACGTCTGTTGACGCGTCAGCCCGGGTTTGCGAGGTGTGTGGTTAGCAAGTTGTCGACGGTGTAGAGATCCATATCTCTGTGAGCACGTATTCTTCTATTTTCCTTCATCCCCCTTCCCTCTGCATTCCCCTCTCTTGATTATTTTCCATTTCCTTCATACACTCTCTTTATAGATACTATACAGTACCTATATAGTGTTTTGTGTACATATATACAAACAAGAAGAGTTTTGGGTTTCTATCCCACTGACAGTACTCGCAAACACGAATCCGCGCCTACCCAGGCCGCGTTCACCACATCTGGAGCCCACCGCAAGGATCTGTCAGCTCACTTCACTCTCCTTGTATTTCTATACCCTGTTTGCCACTTTTGGCATAAAAACCCTCTTTTTCGGCTGCAAAAAAAAAAGATTTCCTGCGCCTCGTCGTCGCCTCGTAGCTTCAAAAGCTTTCTGAAGATGTTATCCAGCCTCCACTTGCTTATTTATAGGTTTCTCGCGCCTCCCCGATGGCAGCCATTCCCCCTCGCAAGTCCCAGAGCCAGTGACACGTCACATGCCGACGAACCTGACTTTCGTTTATTGTCAATTTTCCTCAGCTTCATTCTCTCTTTTTCCTATGTTCTCATGTATTACATCACCATCTACTTCCATTCCTTTGTTTTCCGCCCGACTTCCACCTCCGAAGACCCCAAAAATGACAAAAATATGCCAAGTGTAGCTCAAGTACCCGAAACGAGTCGGGTTCGAGAACTAGAAGAACTACAGGTTGGATTAGGTGAAAAAGAGAAGCAAAGGGAAGGTTTTTGTGCCTGTGGACAAAAGTACGTACCGGTTAGTCGTTACAGAGGGTCCCGCGTGGGAAAGCATATCCAAACCCGTTGAACCTGCCACCAACCTGTTCCGGTGCCGCCAGACAACCCTCAGACACCCACTCACGCCGCCTCTCGACCCACCGGAACCACGCAAGCCCCTTCGACATGCCAGAAAGAGCCCACGCGGCCACTTACCACCGTCTCGGGCCATCACCAACCCGCAGCGCCCACACAACGCCAACGCCAACCCGCAGCTCTCCCATTCGACATCCGGCGACCTCGTACCGCGTCCCAAGGCCCTCCATTCACCATCAACGACCCAAACGAGCAAAACCCACGCCAGTTAGGACAACCCGGCCGCGTGCCACGTCACCAATCGCAAACTCGTGTATCCAGCCCGCCAAACGCGTCACCACGCGTCTACCACCCACAGACCGCGTCACACACGACAGTACATGCCCCAGCACCCCCATGCACGACGACGTCGCCATGGTGGACCCAGTCCGTCGAGTCCCAGGCCCTACAACATCAGAAACGCGACCCCGCGTCTCCCGTGTCCCCCGGCTTCGTACCACCCCGCAGACCGTCCCCTACGCATTCGTACAGCCCCCCATGTGCCTCAAACGTCCAAAATGATTCGGTCCCACGCGTTTACAGCGATCCGGCCGCGTTCCAGGTCACCCAGCCTCGCGACCCCGCGTATTCGACGTCCCCGGCCTATACCACTTCTGTTGGATCACCCGACGCGTCGTACCGTGTACCAGAGCCCTACACCATCTGTCGCGAGCCCACACAGACCGTCCCCGCTGTTATCGAGTCCCCAACCGCGTCTCACATCACCCAGCCTCGCGACCCGGCATATTCGACATCCCCGGCCGCTCACGCCATCGTTGGACCACCCGCCACCTCATACCACATCCCAGCACCCTCCATTGCCACTCGCGAGTCCGTGCAAGCCGTCCCCACCGCGTTCGAGCTCCCCACGCTGTGCCACGTCACTCCACCATATGCACACGCATATTCGACGTCCCCGGCCTCGCCCCCCTTTGTTGGACATCCTGCCGCTTCGTACAGCCTCCCAGCACCTCACGGCGTCCCTCGCGAGTCCAAACCAGCCGCCCCTGCCGTTCTCGAGGCCCCACTCGCCTGCCACGTCAATCCGCCCCATGCACCCGCCTACTCGACATCCCGGCCGCTCACTCGTTTGTTGGACAACCCGCCACCTCGTACAACCCCCCAAGTCCCCACACCGTCCTTCGCAAGCCCCCACGAGCTGCCCCTGCCGTTAACGAGGTCCCACGCGCTTGCCACATCACCCAACAGTAGGCAATGACATGGGTACGGGTAACCCGCACGGGTTGCAGGTACGGGTACGGGTTACCTTTTTTGGACCCGGGCAAAACCCATACCTGTGACCGCGGGTCTTGGTATACCCGCAGGTACCAGCCCAAACAGAGCCACACAGCTTCACGACAAATACCAGCATCAACAACGAGACCCAGCAATGCATCCGCGCCCCCACAGGCTGCCCCACACACGCACACATCTGCGACAACACAGACGAAGCCAATAGCCACCACTTCCGTGGCAACACAACACCAACCGCCTGCCAAACGGCCCCATCCTCGCGCGAAACCGTGTCCCTACACGCCCACTGCAAGAAGCAACAGCAACCGCATTGCACGACACCCCGTCATCAAATAGTGCCCCAACGCGAACCCCCGTGCCCAAAACCCAACAGGAGACACATCACGCGCCCGCGTCAGCCCCAAACACACCGTCCCCGCTGCAAAATGCGTCCGAACGCATCTCAAGTCCCACCCCAGCCCCAAACCCCGCGCCCGTGCAAGAAAACGTGTTCAAACGCGTCCCAGACCGCGGTCTCACAACACCCGACCATTTGATGCCCACACAGGCCCCAAAGCCCGTGCCCGTGCAATAGAACGTGCCCAAACGCGCCCCAGACCCCGTTCCCCCCCCCAAGTACATGCCCACACGTGCCCACAATCACGATGCCGCCGTCCAGACGCCGCAACTGCGAACACCAAGGCTAAATGGCGTCGAAACGCGAGCTGACGCGTATGCGACAACGGAGGAGGATGAGAGGGAGGGGAGAATGGGAGATGGTGCGGGGAATGAGGAGACGGATACGATGGGGGAGGGTCTCTCGCCCACGAGAACCCAACCCGTCGCGTGGTTCCCAGCCCCCCCACTCCTCGCGTTTGCACAGTGCCACATCAATTGACGTGCGTGTCAGCGACGCGAGGTAGATGTGGGCTGGAACCCGCCGGGTTTCCTGCGCGGGTCAATACCCGTACCCGACCCGCCCCGCTACCCGCCATCTACCCGCTGAAAAAAGACCCGTGGGTAGACAGGTATGGGTTGGAGCGGGTCCGGGTACGGGTTGGCCTTGGGACACCCACGGGTGTACCCGTGTCATTGCCCACCCAACAGCTAGCCCCCACGTTCCCCCATCCGAGGCCAATGACTACCGCGTATGCCGGTCCCCACACTCTCGTTCACACCCCCGCACCTCTGTATGGCCCCTCCCTGTGCGAAATGAGTACATCTCCGTCCCTCTTCATCCCACGCGAGCTGCCACGTCACCCCACCTCGACCCCCACTCTCAACCCCCAATCCCAAGCCATCCCCATCCTCATCCACCCCCGTTCGACCACCTACGCCCTCGACCAACCCCACGACACCCCCCAAGTCCATCCGCGAGCTCAAACGAAGCCCCCGACTATCCACAACCACAAACCCACGCCCACCGGCCGCCCAAACCCGTTCCCCGACCCGACGCACCCGCAACCGAATCCCTACACCCACGCCCAAGTCCCGTCACTCCTGTCAACATCCCCGTCGTCGTTCCCAACCGCGCACAAAGATCCCCAGACCCCGCTTCTACATATCCACACACCCATGCTCATTGGCCGTCAACATCCGTTCCTTGACCTCGTACCCCCGTCTCCATCGTCCTATGCCCACGTCTCCGTCCCTGCACCTTTGCCTATGTCCCCGCCATTGTCTCCCCCCATCCTACCTATTTACTCTATGAGTTTAGTACACGGACCCTCCGCCTTTGACGACCTCCCCTTCCCTCTTGCTTCACCCTCACCTGCACCACCTTCCCCGATACCCCTCGACAACCCCTTCCCACGTGTCCTCAATGGACTTTTCAGAATCACTTCCCCCTCAGCACCCAAGCCTGACTCTACCCAGCCCATTGTCGCTGATGATCTCCCTCCAGCAACCTCACTCACCATCAAGCTTGTCATAATCACCCTCAAGGCCCTCAAGATTTTCGAGCAGAGATTAGCAGAGATGTCAGAAAGGATAGAGAGTCTGGAAAGGAGGCAGCTTGTGGTTTGAGTTTTATTTTATCTTTGAGTATATTCCCCACCCACTTTCATTCCCTCCCTCTTTTTTTTATTTCTTTATTATCCTTGTGTTTATGACTGAGGGCAGTCATTATTAGAGTCCCCTGTGGATGTAGAGATCCATATCTCTGTGAGCACGTATTCTTCTATTTTCCTTCATCCCCCTTCCCTCTGCATTCCCCTCTCTTGATTATTTTCCATTTCCTTCATACACTCTCTTTATAGATACTATACAGTACCTATATAGTGTTTTGTGTACATATATACAAACAAGAAGAGTTTTGGGTTTCTATCCCACTGACAGTACTCGCAAACACGAATCCACGCCTACCCAGGCCGCATTCACCACAACGGGTTAAAGCTAGCTTACGTACCTGGGCTGGTAGGTGGGCGCACCACCCTCCCAGCCTTCAACTTCCCTGTCATTGTCGTTGTCGTTGTCGTCGTGTTGGTGTTGGTGTTGTAGGCGGCAGTGGTCGCGATCATCCACGTTTGAGGCGGCAGGTTGCTGCTGCCGCTGGTGTTGCTCTGCTGCTGCTGCCAGTGTTGCAGTTGCTGCTGCTGCTGCTGCTGTTGCAGTTGCAGTTGCAGTTGCAGTTGCTGCTGCTGCTGTTGCAGTTGCTGTCGCTGGGGATCATTTGGCCATCGTCGTCGTCGTCGCTGTCGTCGTCGTCAGGGTGGTGGCATTGGTGGTGTTGCCACTGCTGTTGCTGCTGCTGCCGCTGCTGCCATCAATTCACTCCGACTCGCATTGGAACGCGAGGGAGGTTGTTGGGTGAAGTCGACCATGGGCGCCTTATTTATGTGGTCAAGGTGGGCCCCGTGGGGCTGTTCTATGTAAAAAATGTCAGTAAAATATGAAATAAAGTCATTACTCACCGTGGTTGTTAAGTAACGTTAGTGTTGAGTCGAACTTGAAGTTGCGTGTGAGTATGTTTAAGGTCACATGACCTAAGTTCACACGACTGCATAGAAAAAAATGTGAAAAATTAAGTATCTAAATGAGTATCTACGTAGGTAACTATACATTACGGTTCGCAGTTTGAACCGCGTTTGAATGCAGTTTGAACCGCATGTCAGTGCCAGAACCACAAACCTAACCAGCAGTTCGGTTCACAGTTCAAACCGGGTTCCGATTGGTTCCGAACCGAACTTCGGAATCACTACTTAAACCCAGCAAAAAGATTAAGAACCCAGTTCTCCCCTCTCTACCAGTCTGTGCATTAGTTATAAAAGACTGATCATTCTAACTCAATCTGTGTCTCTTCTCATTGTGTACTCTCCGCTATCACGACATAAGTCATAGCACAGAATCTTCATCTCATCATGTCAACACCAGGTCTTGTACTGTCATCTAGGATCTCCAGCTAAGCCTTCTGATCCTTGTTTATCACTGCATTGTGACATCGCATTGTCTTGCATTCCTCTGCATTTGTTTATTTGATCATGCATTTCATTGCACTTGATCACATTACCATTGGAAGTGTCCCAAGTCCAGCTCACACCTTTGCAACATTTTCATCCTTTATTACCTCTCCATCCAGGGTCATAGACATAGAAACCAATCATTTTCTGGAGCCCACCATGAGGAGACTTAAAATCTAAACCACTCCTTTGACCAATGCAGCTAGTTCAAGCACCATAGCTACTAACAGATATTGTACTCATAGCACAGTTCAGCGTCAAGTGCAATGACCTGTGACAGTTCCTCAAAATATCCCAGACTTTGACAGTGATCTCAATGAACTCACTGAAAGTTCCTCTGATTCTGAACATGATACCTCACATTGATTTTGTTCTCATTCACCTTGCACGCCTCTAGACTTTCATGGTTCTCTGCACCATTACACTCTGCAATCTCCCACACCAGCTAGTGGTTCTTTATCTCAACACCCTTCTGACCCCTCTTCCAATCTACTTTCTAACTGGCTTGCCTCCAGTGCACAATTTGGACCCTTGAACCCCATTTTCACCCACTCTGGCCAAACTGCCAAAGCCCCAAACATGGCACTTCTGCCAGAACTAAAATTCCCTGAACAGCATCACCCAGGTATTCCCAGTGCTGCAGGGTGATGTTCACATAAAACAACAGTGCCTGAGTGGACATAGGTCGGTCCATGGTGTTGATTTTGCATCTTGGTTCTATGCAGTCATCATTCCAGAAGACAGCAGGCCCTACCTGGCATTCTACATTGAAGGTCATGGGTTCTTCATGCAGAAATGAATGCCCTTCGGTCTCACAGGCGCCCTATCAATGTTCAGTGATGTTGTGATGGTGAGTGTGGGTGTAGATCTGGAAGAGGAATCTACAGAAAGGGATGATTAGCTAAGAAGTGATTGTAGGAGTCCTAGGCTTTCTATAGAGATGTCTTGGTTCAATCCTACCCAGATCTGGGGGTTCCAGAACAGAGGGGAAGTGTGGGGGAAAGGACAAAGAGGAAACTAAAGTGTAGAACTGAGGTGCTGTAATAATCTCTATCTCTTATGTGTAAAAGTACAACTTTTATACAACTGGTGGAATCCTGTGCTGTAGTAACCATGTACTACAAGCGAAGGCTGTATATGATAGGGGATGGAGTGGAGAGTGAGACAGGAGTAAAGTGCTATGTACCAGGAAACAGGAAACAAAGATATACATTATACAAATAGATACATACTAATTCTGGGTCATTAGGAACATTGCATGGTCAATAGGAATTATTCCAGAGTCAGAATCTGGACCGGAATCGGTAGACAAGACTGGAATTGAGTGGAATTGATGATAATGGAATGGAAATGGTCAGGAACAAAGTGGGATATGAAGAGGATACAGATCCAGGGGATCCAGAGCCTCTACAATGTCACCATGGAAAACCTTGGTGACATCCTAATAGCCCTGCAACTTGAGCTCTTTGTCAACGATGGCAGCATGGCAGGTGACAACTTCAACAATGTGCTGGGTCGCACAAGGCACTTCCTCCAGTGAGTTCATGGGACAGGCATGTCACTCTCAGCAAAGAAGTCCAAATTCTTCATGACAGAAATGATCTTTGCTGGCTCCAAGGTAGGCCCCAACAGCATCCAAGTGGATGAGGCTAAGCTAATGGTGGTGGTCAACTGGTGCCCACCACCTGACCTCCTTGCTCTCTAGCTTCCTTGGGCTAACTGGCTTCTTCAGAGACCTCATCTGCAGCTATGCCAAACTGGCACAGCCACTCTCTGACCTCCTGTGGACCACTGATGTCCCAAAGGACACAGGGAAGTCCACCTACCATTGTAGTAGTGGGTAGTGCCCCACTACTACTAGTAGATCACGTGATTGTTCCGTAGGATTACATGATGTCTTAGATAGGATATGAGACTTCAGCTTGTCACACCACCCCGAGACCACTGAGGCACCAGTAGGACCCCTAGTCCCTACTACACCGTGCAGCCCTGCAATGCATAAAACTGGCCAACATATGGACTGAGAAACACCAAAAGTGCTTCCTCAATCTGAAGGCCATGCTAACTTCAGACCCAGTTCTCAAGGTTTGACAGAACCCCATATTTTCATATGATTATCTCCCTTTTTATGAGCCCCCTGGTGTAAATAAAATATTTAAAAAATGTTTGAAACCCACTAAGCTTATGTAAAATTTTGCTGCAGATTGGTAAAAGGGCATGTGATAGTATGACCTATTTTGGCGATACAACTGTAACAGTTTCTGATTAAGGTTCGTGTTCATTAGCTACAAGTCAACATTCGATAGCAAGAATGGGTTGTATGTCGAACCGTCTACCAATCAATTTTGTTATTTGCTGACCAGTTGTCATTTTTCATTAGCCAACAAACCTCGTGGACTTCAAGCAGCCCGAAAACTCCGCACCGACCGACGAGCAAATCGCTGGGTCAGTTGGAACCAACTATCGTTCCTTTCTTTCTTATATATCTATCTTCCAAATCAATCAGGCAGACAAAGCTTACAAAAAACGCGCTCTTGGCAACATCTACAAAACTTCGCCAACAGGAGGGTCGTCGCACGCCAAGGGAATTGTCCTAGAGAAAGTTGGAATTGAAGCGAAACAACCCAACTCTGCCGTTCGCAAATGTGTGCGCGTGCAGCTGATTAAAAACGGCAAAAAGGTCGTTGCTTTCGTTCCTGTGCGTGCTACCGGTTGTTGGCAAACATTCAATATCTGATGTCTTGCCACTTCTGCATAGAATGACGGTTGCCTGAACTTTGTCGACGAGAACGACGAAGTCCTTATCTCTGGTTTCGGTCGGCGCGGAAAAGCCAAAGGTGATATTCCAGGTGTGCGCTTCAAAGTAGTCAAGGTGTCGGGTGTTGGTCTGCTTGCTCTTTGGAAAGAAAAGAAGGTACGCCGCGAGCGGTCCATGTCGCTATCTACTAATATCATCTCGGCCTACATTCAGGAAAAGCCGAGGTCGTAAATGTCATGCTGTACTGCATCGTTAGGCTTTGCCCTACGAATCATCATGCATGATGCTTCATCAATTGATAATCGACAGTGTGGTCTAAATGTCATTCAATAGAAATGCCTTGACCCGCCAAATACCTTCTTAAATCTCTAATCAACTCCATTTGCTCCTCCACCGTCAAACCGCTCACAATGGTCTGAAGTATTGATCCGACTGTAACATGGTGCTCCCGAATCAAACTGCTGTAGTAGACGTAAGTAAAGACGCCCATCAAAAATCTAAGGTTGCAGACATGATAAGAGGTTAAGAAGTCAAGTCTCTGAGGGTTGGACAACATACTGGCAATCCATCCGATCTGTCATCCCCCCGTGACCTGGAATACTGGCACCAAAATCTTTGATCTTGAATGCGCGTTTGAACCCGGAAGCAAAAAATCCTCCAAAAGGTGCTACTAGCGATGCAAAGCAGGACATGCATAACAAGTGAAAATGATATGGTGCGTAGGGAATAATCGTAATTGTACGACCGAGCTGTCCAACCAGAATCAGGTTAGTGATCCGATCATCAAAATAATAAAGATGCACTACGAACGAGGGTAGACAAGAACATGGCCAACGGCGCCCAGATCTGCCACTCCCTCCATACGAAGATGGGATTCGGAGAACACTTGCTTAAGCTCCATGCACTGACACCAAGGTCGTGCACGGGGCATATCATATAATCATAACGCATGAAATATGTGCCCCAAATGATCCCGAAAAGAATTGTGCTCCAGAAAGCGCCCACGAAGCCTTCGACGGTCTTCTTCGGCGAAAGCTTGATAAGTGGCGTCCTCCCTGTAGTGATCCCCCAAACGTATGCAAATACGTCATTGCAAATAACAAGGGAAGCAGGCACCCAGAACCAGATGAGGCCTTCCAGAATATTGTTTACGATGAAATGGCTAATTCCGTTTCAGACGAGAACAGCAGGTGGGTTCATCGATGGTGAGCATACCTTGAAACCACGATGAGCAATAAGCTCATATGCACCCAGCAAAATAGCCCAAACTGCTGCTTCAAATATCCCTTCTTCAAAGACATCACAAACCCAACGAAACCAATTGTATAGAGTGTGAAGCTGATAATGCGATGGTTCGTAGCGAAAGGGAGTAGCTGAGCATCTGCAAAAACTACGTGCTAGAAAAAAAACTACAGTTTCAGTAGAGCTGCATAAGGACAGCACGCTTGAATTCGTTACCTTGAAATAGTAAATGATACTCTCCCCGTATAAGAAGTAATTCGTGACAGCGAAAAAGTACCAATTAAGTGTTTTGCTCCAGGGGTCCTTGCCTTTCGATTCATCATCCAATTCCGGTTTGGAAGACTTGAGCGAGAAGAGCGCTGTGACCTCTCGGTAAACGAGGGTTTGGCAAAGGATCACCAGAAGAACCATATACGCATGACCAAGGAGTAGTAGACCTAGAACAGAGAGTGAATCATTAAGGGGAAGCGGAGGGTAAATGACTACAGCTTACCAACGAACCCGCCAATCATAATAAATGTCCATAATGTGCGTGTCAAAACGTTCTGCCTCTTCTTCTCCTTCATTTTTTCAGACTCTTGATCAATATTTGTCAGAGGGAGTGATGTTCTCTCGTCTCGGCGCTCAACTTCTCGCAGCTGTTTGCCAAAGGCACTAGGCACACCCGGCCGGGTCGATATTTCAATAAGAGGTATTGTGGGGGGCGTTGTCTCCGAGTTAGGGGCCTCCCGCGAGTCACTTTGATTTATGGCAGGCGGAACGAAATCACGTAGAAGACTAGAGCCCGGCGCAACCGACGTTCTTACTGGCGGTTCTGCCTGGCTCGCTGACTTGAATGGATTGGCAGGCGCCCCAGCTGGAGGGTGTGGTAGCTGTTGAGACGAGACAACAGAAGCTGATGAATCGGTATGTGGAGACTCATTGCGGTGTGATTTTGTGAAAACTTGTTTCTTTTCGTGTCGCGAAGCTCGAGTGGCTTTCTTTTGAGCAGACTTCGAAAGCTTAGCTTCAACTCGGGGTACACTGTATACATGCGAAATTTAAGAAAATCATCGCACCAATCCAAATCATAAAGCCTGACCTGTCAGGTGAAGGTTCTACCTCGGGCTCTGGGCCTTGTTCCTCCTCACTTTCCTCACCAAAATCGACAGCAAGCGCCTAACCTTCAAGTTAGGTATGTCGCAATCAAAACTCAGAATTTTCACCTCGAATGTTGTGCGGGACGCGAAGGAGGTTGGTCCTGTACGAGTGTTCATAGTCAAAATACAGCTGACAATACGGGCACGTGAGGCCTTGGCTGTTATGCACGACTAATACTTCTGATAAAAAATCGAACTATGTTTTCTATAACCAAACAGGCGTGAAAGTTGACCAATGTCACTTTGTTCCTGTGATCGAAAATAAAAATACGGAGAGCGCCAAGTGTATGGCAGATTAGGTGCTGCAGGTTAAAATTTCCAGTCTTTGTCCACTTCCATAGCCCAAGGAACTGCATAAGCAATATTGGTTGGATCAGAGTGACAATTCGCCATAATTGCATGCTCACATTTAATGAGAAGTGCCTTAGAAAAGATTTTCTCTTTCTCGATACGGACATTATGTGTCTTACACCAGGCAGCGGTAATCCTAAACGCAGTGGCTGTGAGTGAGAATGGAACACCCAGCCGTATGAGACTCACCGAGGGTCCAAGTAATTAATTTTACTATGAACGTGGTAAGCATCAGCTCCCAGGAGAAAAGTCATACACACCTTGTACCTAGAGCTACCTCCTTGCCAGCGTCTCTATCGTCTATCTGCAATTTGAAAGCTTTGATCGTATCGTCCAACTTATCGATGTTTTGTTCAATTTTGTCGGTAGCCTTTTCCCGCTTTAACGATGCTTTCCCGGTTCCTCGTTCCTTCGCTAGTCTCCGGTAGTCGGCCTCGATGTCTGCTATCCTTTTCTGTAAGACCGAATCCTGTTGGGCAACGTTACCTTCTTCGACCAACTTGTCGTTATCCTTAGCGAATTTTTTTTCCGCCTTCTCGATCTCTTTGGCTTTCATTTGGTCTTCGTGACTTTCGATCCATTCGTCATCCAGATCCGATTCATCGTCAGCATACTTTTTATTCTTTTTGTATTTGGAATCGACGCCAAAGAGGGCATGACGAAGCTTCATGCGATCGTATTTGAAACCCAGGAGCTATCGTACAATCTGATCAGCTGCTTGCGCCAAGATCATTCAAGAAGATCACCTACACGGCTTCTCATTTTTTCCATTGATTGTTCATGGGTTTTGGGGACGCTGCGCTGATGGTTACAAAGAATGGCCACCATGCGATTGGCTTGATTATACGCATTGAGCTTTTCCTGTAAAGTTGCGTTCTCAAGAGATTTCTGGTCGAGTTGTTCCTGGAAAGTTATTGAAGCATTGTAGGTACGGAAGACCTTTGCAGTTAGACCCTTCATGTAAGAGGCCAAGTGCTTATTGAGCGTTAGTGTCTGTTCTTATTGTTCAGTATTATGTCGTAAGCCATGCTAAGAAGGATCCTCACGTTGACGCGATCAAATAAGCTGTCGTCGTCGTTCTTGTTTTCTTTAAATATGCGGATATTCTTGAATATCTGGGCCTCGACAGCTACACGATTGTAGTATCGAATCGAATCTTTACCCAAGAAGTCGAATATGATGAAATTTGGCGCCTCTAACGTGACGTGCTCGCAGCGCAAGGAACAGCAACCGACAGTGTCTGCTTCGTCCTCCCCTTTCTCGTTACCAGCCCTGAGCGCCAATTTATCGATGAAATACATGGCAGTTGCGCGCTGGCGGTCAGCCATGACTTTGGATTTCAGTTCCTCGTTATAATCTTGCCGTATACGATCAACGTATTTCTGTAATTAAATTATATCAGGACGGTCACTAACCCGCTATCCCAATATTGACCTTAAGTTCGCGGGCCTTCTCGAATTTCAGCATGTCACTCTGACCCTTGAGGGAGCTACCAGCCGCTAAGAAAACATATTTATGATTTCCATTGACGTTTTCGGTCCAGTTGGCAAGCCAAGTAACGGTCTGATCGTGCTGGATGTGTTTCCATGTGCCGGGCATGTTAGGCACAGGAATAGGAGCCCCCTGCCCAATGTTCAACGTGATGTCTTCAGGACGCACGCGAAACTAGTCGAAGCGTATCAATTTCCATATTGTGATTGTTTCCCGGTTTCCACAAACCTTGAGCGCTCCTTTCTTGGGATGATCGCCACGGCCTCTGAATAAGCCTGGAGGTTCAACTCTGAAATTCCCAACCTTCTCTTTTCGGCCATCCAAGAGACAGGTTATGTACTTGAGTTCGAAGGCATCTTTGGTCTTCTTGAGCTCTTTCTTGTCAGCAGCCGACAAGGCTTTTCTCCTGGCCTTCTCCGTCTCAAAATACTCATACATGGGACGGAAATCGCAAAGGTCGAACTTGTCTATCTTGGTCCCGTCAAGCTTTGGCATGTTACAAGTCAGACAACGCATGAACAATGCACGAAATATCGCGACAAACTGGTGGATTTTGTTTCAGAACGGTCTTCCAGTCCTCAAAGAAATTTTTGTTGAAAGTGGCGTCCTGTGCATGATCGGTTTCTAACATAGCAGCATAAAACCCAGCAACCTCCTCGGCGGCTGGAGGGAGGTTTATAGATTTGCCTTCAGGAAAGGGGGTAAGATAAATTATCCAGTAAAGGGTAAATTGAATATACCGTTATACTTCATTCTGACATCGGGAGGTAATGGTTCGTAAGGAGGCGGGAAGATGACACCGTTGTGTTCGAGAGTCTGCCATTTTATGGAGGCGTCACCATCCGGATCGCCCGCTTCCCACCACTTGAAGACTTCCTCCTCTTCCTCCTCCCCGTCGTCGTCCTCCGCCTCCTCCTGGCCCTCGCCCCTTTTCTTCCCCTTTCCTTTCTTCGGACTGCCATTCGACCCCTTCGTCGCCGTCCCAGAAGTCCTCTTGGGTTTGGGGGTCTCGGCTCCGGATAAATCTTCGTTCTTGGCTGGCTTCCTCGAAATCTTTTTGGCAGAAGCCTTTTTCGTGATAGGTTTGTCCTCTTCCGACATAGGTTCATCGACATCGCTGTCTATCTTGGGTTGACGCTTCCTTCTGGTTTTGGCTGGGTTCTTCTGAGGTGGTTCATCATCATCGGAACGACGCACGTCATCGCTCTCATCTTTCTTCGCTTTCTTTTTCGGACGCGCCTTCGTCTTTCTCGAGTTAGACGATTGCTTCTTCTTAGAAGTTTCCTGGGGATTATCATCCTCATCGCTGGATTCCACCTTTTGAACTTTTCGTTTTGCCTTCCCGTTCTCCTTCGAGGCTACTGCGGAAGCCTTGACGGCAGCTGTCCTAGGAATTGCTGAGGATATTGCTTGCCTGGCAGGTGAAGAGGCCAGGGGAGTGTCTTCGTCACTAGAAAATTCTGCATACACCGGTTTCTTTCGCTTCATTGAACGAGTACTAGAAGTGGCGGGTTCCGATTTGATTCGTGTCGATTGCGACTGGAAAAGAATTGATGTGAAACACGACTGCACATATTAATACGACGCGATCTGTACGCACAAGGGGCCTGTCGTCTTCGCTCATTGAATAATTCTCTGTATCACCGTTAACATGCCCGTTCTCCTTCGTGGCGACGTGGCGGCTATAGGAGTTCAACGCAGATGTCGGAATTAAAGGCTGGTCATCATCTGAAAGCATGGCTGAATCGCTGGACATTATTTAGATCGAATATCAGGGAACCCGGCAAATAGGTTTTCACAGTGAGTTGGGTGGGTGGGAGTGCGGCAGAGTGATGAAGGGACGGCTGAGCTGTCCCAAATTAGTTTTTGTTTTGGCCAAGTGTCACTGAGCCGGCCCTGAATTGCATCACAAAGTCATCCCGTCACGTATCCCAAAGTCCTCGCCGATAATAATCAAGTCAGTACGAATATAGAATATAGCAATATTGTCGTGATACTAATACTCCACAGTTATGTCCAATATTCCCCTCTTCCGCGATCCTTGGGCAAGGAGGGAAGCCTGGCGGAAACATCCAGTTTTCTCCAACCGCGCAATGTTCCGTAATATCTTTCCCGGGTTTGGAATCGCAGTTGTCGCCTTCACCGCCTACGTTATTGCAGACAATGTATATGCAAGTGCAAGTAAGGCAGGGGGGAAGCATTAGTTCACTTGGTGAGTGCAACCCGCAGCTGCTCGTTCGATATTTCATACTTCATCGTTTAGCGACATCAGCTGTAGCTTGAAATTGTTTGCTCTAAAATACAATTGCTGTGCTCCCTCGCTCTGGTGTTATGTTTCCCTCACGTTGGCAATACTACGCTCGTCGAGCACCAGTCTACCAAGATAATGAATTTATATCGAGTATTGTAGTGAAGTCAATGTTCATTGTACATGTACCATCAAAAAACGCCAAGACTTATTAAGCCTGGCCTTTGCGTTGAGCCACTCGGAGCTTCTGCTTGACCGCAAATGCCAAACCCTGTGCCAATCGTCGCGTCAGAATCAACATACCACAAAATAAAAACACAAATTTTACCATGATCCACAAGGAGAAACGTCGAGCCCTTCCTTTGTGGTTACTTTCAATTTTCGCAGATACGGGTGCATCAAGAACCACTGCACTTGCTTCTCCGATGGCGGTAAGCTATTGCTGCATGGGAAATTAGACCAATGGTGGATTTTCGGAATAACTTACCGTAGCTGTAAGGGAGCCGTCGTCCTCATATCGACGATCAATGGTTCGCTTGAGGGTACATTAGGAGCAACACTCAGTGTAGCGTAACGGAATCATAGCTCACCATCAAGATTTCATGTCGCGAAGACAGGTGTCCCAAGTGTGGATGGGACCGTCCTAAATGATAAGAGTGACAGGGAGGCGACCATGACGAATACATGGAGCAAGTCATCACGAGCGAAAAGGAAGGCAGGTGAGGTTCGCAGGTTCTCAATCTCATTAAAATAAATTGGTGAGGCTGGAAATGTGGATGAGGAGAAGGGAGCCAAAGAGCGAGGCAGAAAAGAAGGTGAAACCCCCAAGAGTTCTAATTTTTAGATTGTGGGCACAAAAAACGGGGACCGAGCATCGGAGATCCACATTGAGATAGAGCTTTGCCCAATGCGAGGCACGGAACCTGACAAAATGAGGGTCAATAATTTTTTCAAAATTGCTTCCGTCCGGCCAACTTCTGATTGCTCGACCTCTCTCCGTCGATCAGTTTCCTCGACAACGGCTACAGGAACGCGGCACTGAAGCGATGGATCCACGTCGCAGGCAAATGGACACTTGGGCCACTCAGAAATCAGGAAGAATTTCGCGTATGGTCAGTCAAGGCCATTCCCAGCTGAGCCTACGGTCTTGTCGAACATCTGTGCGGTCACAACGCGACCAGTTGCTTCATTAGCAACCAATAACCGCTTTATAAAGCTGAAATCCCAATGGTTCGCATCGCACCCAAAACTCTGCTTCTCCATCGAAGTGTGACTCATTTGATGTCACGAATGTCACGATATGTAACACCATCGTGACACTCCCCTGTGGGTAAGGCAGTTCAGCCATCACAAACGAAACGATTCACTCAATGAATGCAGGCAAGTGCCAGAAAATGCCTAGAAAACCACAAGAGTGTGACCAAGACATCAAGACGGTTCAAGACTGCCGCCAGCGTCGGTCCCCTCCTCCGCCAATCATTGTGGATATCAAGCATATTATACTCAAAAGACCGCAAGACAAATTCCCGTCTGATAGCCATTGCAAAAGATTCTCTACCGAAAATAGGGAACGGAGAGGGACTACTCACCAAACGTTTCCCAACCTCGGTCCTGTTCGGCGCTGGGTCATGAAATCCGAAATTCTCCCAGATCGTGAGTGTGAAGCTTACAACCGTAGGAAACGGTGAAAAACCGTAGGATGTCACCTGAAGACACTCCGAGTGCAAGAGGAAAAGACCAACTGAGCTTCTGGCCATCTGGATTTTGATCTCGGTGCTCCCCCCGTGAGGGACATCATGGCAAATTACTCGGGTCTCGCCAGCCAAAGGCTAGTGAAATTTAGGTGGCGTTGCAGGTGAACTGGTCAAAGTCTACGGATATCGTCGCCAAGAAGCCTGGCTACCGCAGCGGAGGGTTGACGTCGAGACAAGACAAGACAATCGACAGAGAACGAGAAAATTCCGCCGCAGCCATCGAAGCTGAGCAAGATGAGATTGTACTGTCAGCTCTGAGTCCCCCTCAAGCGACAACTTGAAAAGCGGTGGCCCCAACCCTAGGCCTGGAATCCGAAAAACAAACCCCGACAAGCCAACCAACCTCTAAATCACCGTCGTCTCCGCCAATTATTTAACCATGAAGGCGTGTTATCTCAGCCTAGCCCCCTCCCCGTCTTCACTTGGCTGTGCTACAGCAAAGCATGCTGGAACAAACGATGGCTGTGGGACGTATTTCTACATTTGTCATTGTCAACCTCACCCCTTTTCTGACTCAATTTTGCTTCGACATGCCCTGTCGCCTTGATGGACATCCTTCTATTACAGCAGTGCCTCTGCGATGAATGGCTTCTGACGGTCTCGACGTCCACACAAAACATCTTCAGTCTCGTTAGGGACATATGAACGCGCTCGGCCGACATCTCTCTGTATCATTTTTGCCACCACAATTTTTCTTGGAACATCATGCATATGCGCCAACTCCTGCCCACTGCTCGGACTTAATGAGAGTACCTGAACACCCACGTCGACCTTAACTGCATGTCAACGCTTCTGATGGCCAACTTTTCGTCTACCGGCGGCCCTCGGTTCCGTAGAAAGCCCTGTCCTCTCAACATTGCGCTCTTACAGCTTAAACTGTTACGCTGTATCATAACTATTAGCTCTGGCGTCCAGTGAATGCCGGGTCGTGGATCGTGTTTAACTTCGACTTCAACCAACCCAACCTCATCATCATGTATGGGCTCATGTCCAACGACTACGCCGGTGTCCGGACGCCTGTAACGGGGGGACACGCTACGCCATGTATTCCAATGTTGCTCTCGTACCGCTTTTAGCTGCTCCGGCTTCTAGATCGTCGTTGGTTGATTGATCAAGATATATTGCACAACGGTCGACTTCGTTCTCCGGCAGTGTACGTCAACATCTAATACTCATCCACCTTCATTTGATTCACAAATACATTGCGTATTTTGGGACGGATAAATGCAATAAAATCAGGTGGGAGGGAACCTAGTTTTATTGAGGGAAAATATTGCGGTGAAGATCAACACAAGTAACTCCTATCCCCTGAGGAACCGTTTGTATACTTCATTGTCTGTCTCCTCCACATACGCGTAATTGAGTTGGGTCAAAAACTCGTTGAATTCGTCATATTCCTTCGGTGGTACCTGAATGCCTGCTAATACCTTTCCAACATCTGCAACGATCAGCTCATACTGATTGAAATGCGGTAGAAAATGAAATGTTACCTGCACCGTGGTTTCGGTAGTGGAATAAGGAGATATTCCAGCCTTTGTGCAACCCCATCAGGAACTTTCGAAGAGCACCTGGCCGCTCCGGAAATTCTGTCATACGTTGAGCAGTTATCAAAAATCAGCGTCATTAACTCACCAAACCGGAATAGTCGTTCATTAGGGACAACTGAACATCCTCCTATCATGTAACGGGCATGGCTCTTTGCCATCTCGTCATCGCTGATATCACAGCCAGTCATGTTTTCTTTCTCGAGCGCTGAGAGTACGTCCTGCACTTCTTTCACCCGCGAGGGTGACTGCAACATGAATGAGACAAAAACACGAGCCCGATCTGGAGAGTTGTAACGATATGAAAATTCGGTGACCGCACGGGGATGAATGACAGAATTTAAAACAACGAAGCTGCGAAATGTCGGTCTCAAATTCTTCAAAAGTTTTCTGAAATGGTAGCAGGGCTTACCTTCCAGGTCTTTCAGGTATCTCGACGCTAAGAAGCGCTTCTTTCCCCTCGCCAAGTTCAGCACGTTCCGCAACAAATCGTAAACGGTCAAAATTCATATTGGCCCCGGTAATGATAGCGACGAATTTTTTTTCTGCACCGAAAAGGTTGTTGGTAATGATATAACGCTTTAGAGCCGCTAGCCCCAGAGCGCCCGCTGGTTCAGTAATGGAACGAGTCTCTATGGTACCGTAAGTCTAAAGCTGACGAGTGATGTTGTTGTGCCTCCTTACCTTCAAAGATGTCTTTAATAGCAGCACAGAGCTCGTCATTGTCAACTTTGATAATAAGATCGAGTGAGTGCTCTTTACAGATCCTGAAAGGTTCCTCGCCGACAAGTTTTACGGCCGTGCCGTCACTAAAAGGGCCAACCTCTGACAATGTCACACGCTCGCCCTTCTCAAGACTCCTCGACATGGCGTCTCCATCTACTGTCTCGGCACCGACTATTTTCGTGTTCGGGCTGCCAATTCGTGTGACATATTCGAGTAGGCCAGCAATCAAACCTCCACCACCGATTGCAGCGAATATAGCCTCCAGTTTCTCGGAGTCCGGCAATTGTTTCAAGATTTCCATGCCTACCGTCCCTTGACCAGCGATGACAAGTGGGTCATCGTACGGGGGCACAAATGTAAGGCCGTAGGTGGCAGCGAGTCTTGCACATTCGGCCTTGGCCTCGTCAAAATCTGCTCCGTGAAAGACAACTTTTGCGCCCAAGCGAGATGCATTCCGCACTTTAATGGAAGGTGTGCCGTTTGGCATTACTATTGTACATGGAATGCCCAGTTTGGAGCCAGAAAGAGCCACTCCTTGCGCATGATTTCCTGATCGTGGACTTCAGTCAATATCTGAAGGGTGACACGAGCGAAAAAAATGTATCAGACACATAGACTACACACTGACCAGCGCTGCAAGTGACAACGCCCTTCCACCGCTCCTCTTCCGACAAATTTGCCATGAAGTTGTATGCTCCCCGAATTTTGAAGCTGAAGACTTCTTGGAGATCTTCACGTTTTAGATAAATTTGGTTGCCCAACTTTGCGCTTAGATTCGGGGCAAAGACTAGTGGGGTCTCTTTGAGGATTTCATAGACTTTGGAATTGAGTATAAGGCGTAAATAATCGGGAAATTTCGAGGGGAGCAACTGGTGTTCTGGTAGGCGGGGAAACGAGAGCGGCACTGGTGCAGAAGAGGCATATTCCAGAATCGATGAGGACATGCTCAGGCTGTTCTTAGTCTCTCGAGCAAGTTAGTTACATAACAATATCGACACAAATAATCACGGTAGGAAAAGTGGCTACGTGTGCCCAGCAACTTATTCCTGCGAGCCGGGTTGACAGCAAAGTATGGTTCAACGCGTAACCTCTGAATTGCCAGTCTCCAGTCTCAAAGTGAAATGGTGTTGTTGCAACGGTTTATTATATATAATAAGATTATTATATAATAATTCAAATGAAAAATTGTAATCAAATTTTGCAGAATGTCGCCGAAAGTAGACTACTTTGGGATAAATGTGCGTGTGACTTATCGGCGATAAACACAACCCAAACGCCGATGGACAAACCGCGGACCGAATCGAAATCCTCAATCCCCTTCAACTATGGCCCAAACGGCGACCATGGGTCCACCACTCTCACCCAGAGAAACTCGGCGCTCAGGAAGACGCTCAGCCCTGTCCGCTTCTACCAGCACCTCCAAGTCCCCACAACCAGAATCTGCACTTCAACCCAAGGAGAAACCTTCTCGCCCGGTTTTGTCGACATCCAACAGTAATGGTCGAAATAGACGCTTCAAGCAGGAAGATCTTGAAGGTTCCGTCGAAGATCACAAGGGTACCAGACAGGCAAATGTGAATGGGCGCACAAAACGCAAAGGCAAAGAGAAGGAAAAACCGTCAGCCACAGTCGATATCATCCCGGAATCGGCGGTTTCGAAATCAAAAGCAGTGAATTCCAGCGAAGAACGTCCGCCAGACGTCGTGGAGGAGGAGCAAGGCATTACGCGTTGCCTATGTGGAAGTGCAGGTATGTGTTCTCGAAAACCTCATGTATTGTCATAAGCCTACAAAGTTTCGTAAGGAGAAGATGACCCGGATGCTGGCGAATTCATGGTACAATGTGAAACGTGTAAGGTCTGGCAACATGGCCTTTGTATGGGATTCGAGTCCGAGGATCAACTTCACGATGATGACTATTACTGTGAACAGTGTAGGCCCGAATTGCATCAAGAACTCTTTAGGTATGTCGCCAAGACTACTTTCTTTTCGCCTCTCTGATCCTTTTGTCCATAGGAAACTTTCCAAGAAAGCCCGCCATTCGTCAGCCAATTCCCATCATAATCCTATAGCAGCTGCATCACGCGTATCTCGCTCTCACTCGCCTTCTCATTTGTCAAAACCAGCAAAACGGCGAAATACGATGAATAGCAGAGACGCAGCATTCGACGAAAGTCTGAAGGAGATCATCGAAGCGACCGCAGCCGAGGCTGCGGCAGCTCACGATTCGCGTAGTGTTGTATCCAATGGAAACACCAATGTACCGCCTGAACCTGACGAAGAGGCTGCGCCAAACAGTCGCAAGAAACGGAAGCGACCCGATAATGACGTGTGAGTGTGTTGATGCTTCAATCAGGGTCCCGTCTAAGTTGCGCTGGCTCAGTATTCCGAAAAAACGAAACAGGTCTGCGTCAAGCATGTCTGATCCTCCCGTCGGATCTGCACTTCCAAGAGGAGAAACTCCTGCCTCCGCAGCTGGTAACCGAACGACCATAGTATCGAATCCAACGCCAAAAAGCAACACAGGACGCAACAAGCGAGGTAGCGGCCGCAAAACTCTTGCTCAAGAGCCTCCACCACCTCCTGAAGGCAATGAAGGTATTTCGTATTGCACCCAGTATTTCCTTTGCTTACGTGATCGATGACATAGCAGCTCAACTGCCCAAGAGGCAAGCTCAGACCAGTCGAGCCAAAGCACTGGGCCCGCCGAAACGAGCGCCGCCACCTACCGCTTCGCACGCGCCAGGCAGCACAATACACGAACATGGAACACGCCGTAATCATCCCAATGGTACTAACGGGCCAGGCATGCATGCCTCCACATCAGCAGATGCCTCACGGGCATACCGCAACTCACACGCTTATGCAGTCTCGCAACAGCCCCTCTTTACCTCGTGGAATCTCCCAGACTATCTGGCACACCTCGAACCGATGCTACCAACCGACACACCTCGCCCACTTGAGGTTCGTGGTTTCGGCGTTGGGCTTGGAGGAAGGGAGTCGATGGAGAGGACAATTGAAAGAGGAGTGAAGGTTAAGTGGCCCAGTAAGCGCATGAGTGTAGGAGATATGAACAAACGAGTTCGGGCACTGGTGGAATGGGTGGGGCGAGAGCAAGCCAGCGCATTGGATCGTGGACGCCGGCGAGAAGCTCTGGAAAAGGCTCTGAAGGACACAGCAAATGGCCAGGAGACTGCCGATGGGTCTGTGGAAACCAGTAGTCCACAGAAAACGGGGGTTGGGGCATGCGGAGACAAAAGTAACCCCCCAATAGTCTCGACTGCAAACGTGGTTCCGGAATCAGCCCTCCTTGGTTCCATGTCCATGAATGTAGACGGGTTCGGAGACTCTGTACTCCGACCATCGACCATGAAGATTATGGAAGAGCTCATGGAAGAGTTGATTGGGTTTCAGGAACGATTTGGTCCCGGAGCAAAGATTAGGGAACGGGAACGCAGATTTGCAACATGATTTACCTTTTCTCGGGTTTTGGCCCATGTTTTTATATCTTGTCTTCTTTTTCCTAATCCTCCGTTAACCACTCACTGTCCTGTATTGTTATCGTACCAACTAGCTGGTTTGTTTGAAGACACTTTTATGATATGTAGAAACGTCGGTGTATTAGAGTCGAAAAACAAACAATTATTTGTTGTAATTATTACTAAACAATGCAATCCTAATGTCAAGAGTCGACGCTCGACATGTCGTCAGTGCCGTTGACAAGCCCTACTATTCACACTCAAGAACTAGACGAAGATTGTGCAAGTACCATTCGCCAACCATCTCCGAACTTTTTCGATGACAACGAGGTGCATGAAGGAGATTACTCCTCGCGCATGGAGGAACTCTTGAGTGATGAATCGGATGCTCAGGAGTCTGAAAGCGAAGGAGAAGAATTTGTCTACACCGGCATAGATGCGGATGAGGTTTCTGGAAATTACTGCCAGCAGTTACGGGATGTACTTGGCGAGGAACACGACGAAGACGAAACATCCGAGAATGAGGTAGAGGATTCTCTTCTGAACGACGAGGAGCTTGCAACCATTGGGATCGATGAGGTGGACGCGCTGGTGAGCGTCGAGGAAGTCGAACTCAAATTTCCACTAACAAACTTCTTTAGCATACCGAGGATATGTCAGACCGCAGTCCCTCCACCGCTTCCGCCACACCCTCGTTACCCATGACGCCCCCAAGAATTGGTTCACCAGGCGTTAATGGGAGTCCTTTAAAGATGGTTAAAACTTTCTTACATCCCACCATCTCTAGACTGCGCTCCTCTACTCCTCAATCTCTTCGCACACCTTCCGTCAGTAGTGTTGGGACATTCCGTTCGCACATCTTCGACGGAGTGTCTCCCTTTCCCTCTCGCTTCTCATCCATATCCCGGTCGTCGTCGCTCTCCAACTTGCGTGCCGGAGGCCATTCCAGTTCGTCAAACGGTCCGACTCATCCTGAAAGAGATGTTTTCAAATGGATGCAGTTGCGTACCATTAACCACGATATCTACGCGAAGAAGTCGTCGAAGCTTTCCTCAGTCCTCGGTGCACCGTCATCGGGAACTCCGACAGTCCTTGCGGCAAATGGACTTATTTGTGTTGGTACAGACAACGGAAAGGTATATGTCTATGATTTTAAGCAGAATTTGAAGTGTATATGTGGGAGCGATATGTCAGGTGCAGTTCCTGTCCGTCAGTTCTCTTCTTTATTCTCATCTTTTCGCAGCCAAGACCGTCGGATCCGTCAGCGCACTTGCTCTGTCGCATGACCACACCTACGTTGCCTCCGGGCATATTTTTGGACATATTCAACTATTTGACTTGAACAATCCTCAAATGCCTGCAAGGTTCGTTGCGCCTACGACACTTGTTTCCATTTTATCGGGACGAAAAGAAGGCCACCTTCATGGTTCTCGTATTCTGAGTATCGGTTTTGTGGCGGGACGACATACGGCGATCGTTTCTGCAGACGAACACGGTTTAGCCTTTTATCACAGTCTAGGCAAGGTCCTTTTTGTAGAGGCCTCTGACATTCTCCGCATTCTTGGAAGATATCCCAGGGAAGAGATTGATCCCCCTTCTCGTTCCACGTCGGTTTCTTCTCAAACCACACCTAGTGGTTCAGCATTAATAACGCCTCCCCGCGGTCGTAAGACTCGATATACTGTCCTCGCGATGATGCCTCTTCCTTTAGGCACATCTCCGCACCCCACCGATGGATACAATCTTATAGCTTTATTGACACCAGCGAAACTTGTGGTCGTTGGGCTGAAACCTACACCAAAAACTTGGATTAAACGTACTCGCGATGGAATCGGGGCAAGTTCGTCTAGGTTGAACTCCAAATGGAAGGGGACATTGGCTTGGTTTCCCAGTATCTCAGCAAACGTAAATGGCAATGCAGAAAACGTACTGACTGGCCCGACCCTTGTGTACTCTTGGGGCAACACACTTCACCTGATGCGAGTCTCAGAAACTAGGATCAAACATATGGCTCGCAATCCTAGGACCGGAAAAACCATTGAACTAGAAGTTGGCAATGTCATCTTTGAAGAAGCTGGAAAATGGAGCTCGGAAGACGCCGTTCTCGCAGTGCAATGGCTGAATGCCAACGTGGGTTCATTCTCTCCAAATGAGAACGGTGTCATATTGACTATCATTTTTTACAGCAAATTGTCATTCTCACATCGACAACCTTGGAAATTTATGACTTGCATATCTCGAAGTTGGTCGAACGTGTTCAGTTTGATGGACAATCTTTGGTCTCGCCATCTCTCCATTTCACGCCAAGTGGTGCTATTTCGTCCTTTGATTCCATTTGGGATGTTTCCCACAGCATGCGAGTGTATAAAGGAAAGATTTTTCTACTCGTGAGTGCTAGTCTCGGTTTCGCTGAACTGGTGCTTATAAAATATTGTAATCTAGGGACGTGAAGATCTTCGAGTGGGAACACTTCTGACATGGGCTGATAGGATTCTATCCTTTGTCGAAGACGGCGATTTCCTCAGCGCGATCGATATGGCAAGATCATACTTTCTTGGTGAAGAACCTGGTAATAGCAACGGCCTTCCCGATGATCCGCAGCGGCGTCAAGAGATCGTCGGAGAGAGGATACGCGGACTTATGCTTTCATCTGCACGATATGCTTTTTCGAATGATCGCATGACGGACGGAACTCACGTCACTCCGGATGGACGAGGTGTCGATAGAACTTCATTATTTGAAGGCCTCGTTACATCCTGCGCTCGTGCATGCGTTGCATTGGATGACTACGAATTTCTGTTCGAGGACTTATTCCAGCAGTATGACGACGCAGGGATCTTACGCATCTACCTAATTCAACTGCAAGCCTTCGTCTTAGACAATACTATTCGATACGTACCTCCGCGTGTTACTCAGCGACTTGTTGCCCTGCACGAGGGAGATCGACGCCCTGACCTTGCAGAGCGGCTCATCTGGCATATCGATCCGGCATGTTTGGACATCAATCAGGCCATTCGTTTGTGTCAAACACAGCAACTTTATGATGCCCTCCTATACGTATACACTCGTGCCTTGAAGGATTATGTATCACCGGTCGTGGAACTTCTCGGACTCATTCGAAAAGTTCAACAGTATCGCAAGTCCAGAAACGAGAGTAAGGAAAACAATTTGGATGGAGAGATCACGGAGGATAATCCAGTCATGGAGCCTGTCATCCTGAATGCGTACAAAATCTACCCGTATTTGGCCAATATCTTATCAGGTTTGACTTACCCGAGCGAGGAACCATTGGAAGAGGGAGAGTCCCTCCAGGCGAAGAAGGACGTCTACACTTTCCTCTTCTTTGGGCGTTCAAGTGTGTGGCCCATCGGTGAAGGAGGAAGGCTTGTTCTGACTTCGGACGAGGAAGGTGGAGTCGAACCCACTTACCCTTATGTTCGTCTGTTGCTTCGGTTTGACGCAGAATCTTTTCTGCACTCGCTTGACATTGCGTTTGAAGATACGTATCTCAACGATGAAACCCATGGCGTCAGTCGACCAGTCATAGTCAAGATTTTACTGGAAATATTATGTTCTGGAGACCTTCCTCAGAGCGATGTTACTTTCGTCAATATCTTTATTGCTCGAAACGTACCAAAATATCCTCAATTCATCCAAATTACGCCCAGTTCGCTCCACGGCATCCTCATCGGACTTGCTGATGACCCTGATCCAAGTACCCGCGAAGATCGCCAATTGGCTGCAGAATATTTACTTTCTGTTTATAATCCACACGAGAGTGACCGCATCCTTCGCCTTTTCGAAGCAGCCAGGTTTTTCCGTATTATTCGTTCCTGGCATCGTCAAGAGCGAAGATGGGTGCCATTACTAGAGACGTATCTACTCGATGACGATCTTCGCTCCGCAGATGTTTTCATCAATATCGGTGAGGTCCTTGACGCTTCCAAACGTGCAAATAAAGGATTTCTATCTCCACAACTCCTCACCGTCGTCACAACGGCTCTCCCCCAACTACTGCAAGTCAGTGTCACGAGTACCGCGTTACTGGTAGATGAACATTTACCAGATCTCCATGAGAAAGCCTTAGGTGCCCTGGGTCCAACTGCGGATCGTAAGCGATTTATCTATCTTCGCCACCTTCTGGGACCACAACAACAGGACGATGAAGAACATATTATTCCCTTTCGACGTTCAGGGCCGTCTGTAAATGTTCCAAAACATCTGCAACAGCTCTACATCTCACTGCAATGCCAATATCACCCCTCAGAAGTCATCGACCTCTTGAAACACCTTCCTGTAGATCACCTTGATTGGTCTCAAGTCTTACAGACTTGCGAAGCGAATGAAGTATACGATGCTGTGGTATGGGCTTCAAATTGGCGAGTCAATCCCCGGGAAGCGCTCTCGAAAGCGTCTGTGTTCGAAAAACGCCTGACTCTCCGGATTGTCGATATCATTTCGGCGCCTGAGAAGCTCGTTACACCCCCAGCGGTTGCAAACATTGGCAAAGAGATCGCTGCTCTGGAAGCTTTAGGACGAACCGCCACTACCATTTGCCTAGAACATTCGAAAAGGTCATCTGTCACTGAAGTGCCATTGGAAGACATTTGGTTTCAGCTCCTTAGCAGCCAAATCCATTCGGTGCAAATCATATCCGGGTGCTGCTCGGCGGAAGCCCTTTCGGGGTCCAGCAGTTGTGTATTTGATGATGAATCTGTCCACAATGAATGGCGCATTATCTCGGCACTACGTTCCTTTGTCCAGGAAACCTTTGCATCACTTGTTTCCGTCAGCTCAACATGTGCAGTCTCATTCCCTCGGCTGTTCAAACGGCTCGTCGATCCCACTCACGCGTCCGCTGGCACGCCATACAAGGAATTCAGAACCATTTTGACAAGCATGCTGGAATCATACCGTTCAGAAGGAGATATGCTTGGTATCACAAAACACCTTATCAACCGAGATTTATTCGAGACAATCGAAGATATTACACGGGAGAGGTCTCGGGGGTGGGCGGCCTTGCGAGGAGCATGTTCGTATTGTCGGGAACCCCTATTGGGGTCTCCTTCCGAGTCAGCTGCGGAGAACACTCAAAACACCCTCATAATCGTTTCGCGGACCGGTACCGTACATCACAGTAGATGTTCACCTCCAGAAGTCTAATCACAAAAATGCATGATATATTTCGCATCAGGAGTGTTTTAGCAAGGGCGACCATTGAAAATTCTCAAGACTCTAAGGAAATCAAGCCTATATTGATTGTACCATTACTGAATCCCATTGACCTTCTAACAAACTTGTATGAACCATCTCGTTGAGGAATTTGAAAGTTTCGTTTCCATGAAGATCGACGCCCAGGGATTCAGCGTCTTTGCCAAATGCTTCCACGTCAAGGATCATTTGGGTTCGTATGCGTTCTTCGTCCTCGTCATTGCTTGGATTTGAGTTTCCAAACGACGAAAAGGCAGGCAGCCTTCCTTTCTTGAGCCGTCGTAAAGATTCTTCAGTTTTCTTCATAGCTGTCAGGTAAAATGTATATCTGGTTGAATTGTCAAACAGGAAATTACCTAGCAATCTACGGTGAACCGACCTTTGCGAGACATTCTGGAAAACGTCAGTTGCATAAAGTTGCATAAAATCTTCTTTCAAGGGAGCTCCAGGACCATCGCTGGTGCCAATAGCGAAGAAAAACTTCACGGGACGCAGAATGGATGACACAAAGTAACTCGGTTCAATCGGTGTTCGCTTATTTGACATGGCCCGGAATTGTGAGGGTATTGACCGCACAGGGAGCAACGCATCACAAGCTCTCCTGGATAATATTGACACAATCTGATTGGACATGGGTGGTAAAAGTGACGTTAACTTGGACAGCGTATGTCGTAGAACATCTTTTGATGTGCCCAGTTAGCTCTCTTGTTAAGCTAATTAAGGCTCTATAACAGACCTTCCAGCTTGACTTCATTGTCAGTAGATCTAGATGCCAGAAGCATCATGCATATTTCTTCGCGCCAAAGGGTGAGCAACTGTCGCTGCATGGTTGTAATGTCAACAATGGCTGCGGCCCATTGTCGCAAGAGTGCATCATCTGATGCATTGCTTTCTGCTGAAAGTGCTTCGGAAGGGAGAGGTACCGGAGAACTCGAACCGGAATGGGATGCTGTGTTCTATGGGTTGTAATGAAATTGAGAAAATAATGCAGGATCAAGACCAAAGTCCCACCCTACTTGCATCTTCTATAACCATCCGGTCGAATCCAGGAAGGCTGTTATTCAACCATGTTTTGTACCTGCTCAGGAGCTTGCATGGAATCAACTTCTTGCGCAACCACATGAGCCACACGTCAACATACCTGTAGGGTCAACTTCCAAAACCGATGGGCCAATTCTGGTATGAATACTTCTGCACTCCAACAAGACAAGACACCGTCCCAAACAGCTGCTGCCTGAGCAGTTGCGAATAATCTCTTGCCTTTGACAATAGAAGGATAAGTCTCACAGAGCGTGGTCAAGACAAACGCACCTCGACCTGTTGACATAGGGTCTATCCGCGTTGTTGAGAGAACATCCTCTACCTTGGCCACAATTTCTTTCCACCGCATCTGAAAGTATACAGGAAGTTGCCAACGCCGATCGAAAGCGGAATATATGGGATGAGATCGCAGTGCTTCAATAGATCGCAAGGAAGGAGCGAGAAACTCAAGCGACCGGATAAAAGCCGTGGTGGTACGGTGATGCTGGCATCGCAAATGTCAAATAGAGTGGGAAAGGGGACGGGCGCAGGCACGCACTTGTCGAAACTCATCTGGCTTACCAGCAGAAAACACGATGCCGCCAAGTTCATCCATGATAGCCTTCCCTAATTCAGCCCAGACAACATTTGCCAACATCTCGAAACCTTCCTCACTTGCTGTTGACGGCAATGGAGGTTTTTCCTGTCCAGACGACCCAACTACTCTTGAGGTGTTCGTTGGTAGAACACGCGATACCGTTTTAATAGAGACTTTCTCGGCAATATCCATGATCCGGCTGAGATCTCTCCCCACGAATCGCAGGATCTGGTTATACAACCTGGCAAGAGGATCTTCCCTATCATCAAGAAGATGAGCATGGTGTGAAGAAGACGACGATAGGGAGACCGGCTCAAAAGGATTTTGTTTGGACGCGAACGCTGAAAATGGTGTGTAAGGCGTGCGTGGAGGGGGCGCAGCTTGTTGAGAACGGAAGGGGGTATGGGGAATAATTGGGGAATGAGGAACGGCCAATGCCCCAGGAAAGATGGTCTGTCATGGACAGCTGAGCCATGGACGTTGATTTGATGCTTGTAAAACACACCTTCTTTACGAACGCACGCATAACTTCTCTCCGTACAACATTCTCCGCATCTCTCCACAAACCCAGGATGTCGTATGTTCGCAGACATTCTGTCAACTCCGTTATCCGTTTGGTCTTCTCAGATTCGGTTGCCTTCCCGTCGCTTCTGGTGTTTGTAAGATCCAGTAATGTTGATGCAAACAGATGGTCAAGATCAGAGGACAGAGTTGACTGAACCCGTTCTACGCGCTGCATGAGCCAATGGAAAGTCAGAAACGATCAATGTTTTCGGACACTAGCAGAAAGACAGGAAAGGCTCACAAACCCATTGGATTTCATCAACAAAAGCACATTTGGCGGCACGTGCTTTAGATAGATGATATAGTAGCTGAGCATACTCCGCAGCGACGCGGGAGAGGTGCTTCGCACGATTACCTCGCGATCTAGGAGAATTTGATTGAGAATAGATAATGGAGGGGCACAAATGCAGCCAACCTATCATCAGGATTTTCATCCTCAACAATGGTTAGATGTCCTGGCATCTTCACATCATTCGCTCTGGGGGAAGCTGCATTGCCCTCGTTTGGAGCAGTAATGAGAAGAAGGCATTCCAGACGCGTCATAGACTCAGAAATCTTGAGCAAAAGATGAAGCAAAGCCTATAACGATCGTTTTCGGTCAGGGTCTGTATGACATATCTGGCACCTACTATATCTTCTCGCAAGGCGGCGCGCATCTGGAGTTTACCCTGGATGGTGTCTTGAATGTTCTGCAGTTCACTTCTTGATGCCTGCAAAGGCGCATGACAACTACGAAAGAGTTATGACCGACAGAGACATACCAGCATTTGAGCTTTCAGACTCTGCAAAGGACGTTTCATTCTATCCAACCTGATGCCCTCACCTCTCAAATCAGTACTTAAAGTAATGAAAGCTTCATAGTCATCGTTGATGAGTGTCACCAGTTCCTCTTTCAACGTGGACAAGTAGTCCCGAAGCTCGGTACGCAGATCTGGCAGCGAGGTGAATGACCGTGACAAAAGAAATTTTTCGATATCAAAAGTATCTGCTGTCAAATATGGATTGTCGTGCGACAGAGGAATGTACGTTGGGAGGTCGCGGCCTGATGAGATGTCGTCCTGGGGACCTGCAGAAGCACCTTGCCCAGCATGGGCTCGTTCGCGAGTATCAAGCTCCTCGGCAAGACGGTCGAGTTCAAACGGGTCGCGTGAAGCGCTGGAATCACCCAGACGGCTTTGCAGGAATTCCTGCAACATGGAAGTAATGTCGATAACCCGGGCCAATCCAATCTGGGAAACATAATCTCTCCTGCCCCTGCCACATTTCGTGAACTCGAACACCTCATCGCCGTGCCGCCGCGTAGTATTGCCTTAAATGTTACCCAGGCGAGCACAGTTCCAGAGTTCTCTAGAAGAAAGGGGACAGCACCAAGTACGTGCTTTCCTCCTGAATCCGTAAACCCGCTGTGACTTATTATCATAAACGTATAGTTGGACGAATGGCAAAGCAGAATGCTAGTCCTGGTCCTCGTCGCTACATTAACAATCTTGACTAATGTCCCTTTGTTCATCGTCACAGTCAACACCCTGTACAAGGTATGAATCGTAAGATCTTGAATATGTTTTCTACCTAGCAGATGGCGCCAAGGGATAACGCTTTCGAAGTATCTTGAACCTGCGAGCAGCCTGATTGCACGTATGCCCCAATCAACTTCTACTTCTTCAATTTATTTTGCATTTTTGCTCTAAGAAAACCGAATTTTCCCTATCTTGGCGGTGCGCATGCCATCGTTCGATCACGGTGCAGGTGGAAGGCACGTCGAATCCCACAAGGCCATTCACAAAGATTCGTGTCCTGCACTCCAGTTCGGCGTGTGTCACTTGTCCATAGGATTAGATGACCTCGCGACTTTGGTCGACAAGAGCCATCATCGTACTCTTCCACCGAAATGAGAGCATGTTTGGATGGATTCAAGGATGAAGAAGTAGGTTTTGTTAGTTTACATTTCGGCGTTGACATGACTCTGGCGGGTCGCTGGAGGAAGAAGTTAGATATTGAAGTTCACGACCAATTCAATCGACAAGATACCGCGGAGCTATTTTCCTAATGGTATACAGTTTTGTATAATGCGAGATAATCTTGTGCTATACAGGTTTCATAAAAGAAGAGGCATACCTCGTTATCATGTTGTACAATTGCAAGATCTCATCATCAAGGAGTGGTCGTAGTAGTAGATGGCTCCTCTTCTCCCATTGGAGCCATCTCTGTGTTTGAATACACATTCGAATTGGCCTTCTCTTCGGGCGCAGCCAACATCGCCTCCTCCCCCTTCCGATCGGTGTCTTCAATATCCGCCAAGAACAATATCAAGAAGAACGAAACACCACACCAAGGAATCAATGATCTGAAACACCACGTTGTACCTTGTCGGAAAGCGCTCCGAATAAATTCTTGCAAGTGAGGCGATAAAGCATTGATGCTCTGTATAGAATTAACACCACCGTGCGTCGAAGCCGAAGCAAGCGCCGAAATCTCTGAAGGTGAAATTGCGCCAGATGCGATAAGTGAAATCAAGTATGACTTGACTTTAGCGTTCAGAATGGTAGCACATTGTGCTAGACCAATGGTGCCACCAAATGATCTAAACTGGGGAATATGTGAACGAATGGGTGAGCCTCGGCATGTCCTAAAACGATCTTACGAATAGTGTGAGTGCCGTCACCACCGCAACACGGTCGGCAGACATCGAGAAGCGTGCCTGGACTGCCAATGGGCCAATCTGAAGTCCAGTGCCGACCCCAGCTACGGCCATGAGGCTTAGATATTATCAACACCGACACTCAAACAAGTAGGAGGAGACCCACCCGTTGACCAACTTTTGGTTTTTCTTAGCCATCCCCATCGAGATAACCCCAAGACCAACGCAGAGCAATGCTGCACCGACGACGATAGGATACTTGGGCTATTGATACCAATTAGTTTGTGGTGAATGAACTACAGACTGTGTTGTCTCTACCTGTCTGAGACGTTTGATGAGGAAGATAGAAATCCCTGTGCCTAATCCCTACAATTTTTGGATACTTTAGACCAATGTAGTTCAGGCAAACATGGATTCCACTAACCATACCAGGTGCAAAGTAGAGCAACTGTACACCAGCTTTTATCGCCGAAAGTCCGGTGACGATGGTCATGAATATGGCAACGAAATAGAACATTACCAACATAATCATGCCCGAGACGAAGCATGCATATTGAACGGTGCACACGTTGTACGAACGGAATACAGCCAATGGCAACATCGGGTCGGCAAGCAGTACACACAGAGAAGAGGGGGATGAGGATTCCTCTTGGAGCTCGAGAAAATATTCCCATCCAATACAGGCGACAAACAACAATCCGCCGATCACCAGGCTAACAATAACCTTGGTGGAATGCCATTGTTCAGTGGAACCCCACTGAAGCCCGAGCAAAACAAGAATGCCACCACCAATAAAGAGGATGGCGCCTACCCAATCGATACGGCGTAGTTTCTGCACCCAGGATTCCTTTCCAGAAGGTAAAACCGGTAATCGTCGTGGAGGTTGTCCCTGCTTGACTTTCTTACGAAGCAAGAAAAAGCAAAGTATGGATGCAACAACGCAGCAAGGTAGACTTGGATAAAGATTATATCAAGGAATCTAGAAAGACTGATGATCGGGAGACTCACTTGATCGCAAATACCCACCGGAAGGAGACATCGACTAACAGTCCCCCAATGACGGGTCCTACGCTATAGGAAATGGCATACAGAAGGAATAACATGGAAATCTGCCACGTGTTGTCGTCAAGAGATCTTGAATCCGCAAGAATAATGCGGACAACCTGAGGAATAGTATATCTGCATAGGAAATATGGTGATTGGAATATTGAAGGATTTACGGTGAGCAATCCAGCCGCGCCTATGCCAGCTACTCCTCTGCCGAGGATCATCATTTCCATGCTCTGTGCACCTGTTGAGATAGCACTTCCGGCGATGAAGAAAATAAAGGCAATTTGAAGGCCCAAATGACGACCATAGATGTCCGCAATAGAAGCAAAAACAGGTAAAAAGACGGTCGAGGTTAATAAATACGATGTCCCTATATAACTGGAAGAAGACGACTTGCTCAAAGAGTTCTTCAATGAATGAGCATCAAATGAACACACCCTTGGAGATCCAGTCGACTGAAGGCGGACTGCCAGTGACATTTGGAAGTAAATTGGTAAGAGGGTAGATTTAGGAAGGTAGAAAGCATACAGCAATGTGAGTTTGGGCGGTAGCAACGACTAGATATGTGCGAATATGAGTGAGACACTGTCAGGCATGGACACTGATAATTTGCTAAAAACCTGTATAGTCGAGAGTCTCTAGGAAGACCGGGATCGCAAGTGCAGCAAGCAGAGTCACCTTCCACTGAAAAGTCGATGATTGATTGGTTGGACTCTGAGGCTGGATAGCAGGGGGAATATCTGCAGCTGTGATTTGCGGTTGAGCTTGAGGGGTTGTAACTGCCTCAGACTTTTCCTTGATCTTGGAGACAAACATTCTGGGGGCTATCTAGGTGCACGGCGACATGGGAAGAAATTTAAAGGCCAATCGTTTTGCCTTAGGAACATTTGCAACACCGGAGGCCGTGGGCCCTCAAAGAGGCAGCGCTAGGAATAGCCTGAGGAAGCTAATCTGGGCCGCCCACCTGGGTTTGATCAATAATGAAAAAGGATATTAGAATCCAATGCCATGGGTACATGTACATTGTACTGCGAACCCTGGATTTACTGTGAATTCCGGGCCACCACTGGTTCGGTCAGCTGACCCTTCATGACGATTTACAGCTTGTATATCTACGACAGGCAAGCATCATATTACCGTCCACTCATCCTTTCTCCTAAAATAATATAATCCAGACACTGCACCTGTGTATATTACCAGGACTGGCACCGCACAAAGCGTCCAAAAGCTGCTGTGGAAGGAGGGATTCTTCCTGCCGTCTCACGGGCGGTCTCTCCACTTCCATCGTCAACCACCAACGCACGCACCTCTGTGGCACTCAGTAGTCCTCGCAATACACTGTCGTCTACCTCTGGCGTTGTCGTCGCTGTGAATGAAACTTCAGCTCTTCAATTGACACCAGCTTTGCTACCAACTCATTCCCCTCACACGTCGTTGTCGACAGGACTTCCTTTTGACGAAGAAGCAAAGCTCGTGTACGGGGTAATACTCTCCTTGCGAAATATGATCAGGAAGTTGTCTGGAAGGTACACCACATCAAACAACCCCATCTTAAACTCTTCATCTTCTGATAGCTAAAACACAGAGACGAGCAATTTGTTAATTATCGGACTTCGTCATACAAGCTCCATTTTCATGAGACCATTTCTGGGTACAAATTCGTCATGTTATCTGACCCGAACACCGATTCACTGCGTTTCGTTTTGCGGCAAATCTACATCGGTCCGTTCATCGAATATGTTGTTCGTAATCCTCTCGTTGGCATGGACTCAAAAGAACATGGCGTTGATAACGAGTATTTCCGAGCCAGTACAGATAGACTCGTTAAAGGCTTGTCCGTTTTTGCGTAGAAAGGCTGTACATTCCCAGGTGACTTCCCATTCCGACGATCTCAATGTATAGTTGGCTGGCCAGTCTATAATTATAAAGCTGTGGATAATCTCTCTTCCATTCAAGAACAATTAACCAAGTACCATCCCATCGCCACCGGCATTTACACACTCTTGTTGAGTTTCGAATTGTCTCCTAAGCACATTCATCAAGGAAGTCTTCATCTGCCTCTCTGGAGCGCTTTCATGATCATTCGAATCATCGTTATCGCCGGCTACAGCTTCATCCAGGGCCAACTTAGTCTCCCCAAGTTTGAGCATATCTTCTTCGATAGTGCCACGGGTGATCAACTTGACCACTTCGACATCTCGTTTCTGCCCAATTCGATAGGCCCGATCTTGTGCCTGTTTGTCGTTATGTGGGTTGAAATCCTGGTCAAACCTGCAAATCGAATGCAGTCAACTACAAGGAATCACAACTAGATATTTTTGGGTGCACACATTATCACCACACTCGCGGCAGTTAAATTGATTCCCATGCCTCCAGCTTTAGTCGACAACAGAAACACAGATATTGAGGCATCCTCAGTGAATTCATCCACAAGAGACTGGCGTACATCCACAGCAGTGGAACCCGTCAAAAGCAGATACTTGATTTTATATTGCTTCAGTATTGCCTGGAGGATGTCAAGGATCTGAGTGAACTACATACAAATTCAAGTTCCATTGGAAAACAATTAAGAGAGTGGATTGTACGAGCCTGTGAGAAGACCAAAATTTTGCGATTCTCTTTGCCGTATTGGTTGAGCAGCTTGAGCAAGGCTGTTATCTTGCCAGCATCAAGGTAACAGTTCTCGTCCTGCAGATACTTGCGAGTCGACTGGATGAAAATTTAGCATTAGATCGCTGGAACCGGAATCAGATAACAACCAACTTTGTATGTCGCACAAAATACCTGCAACTCTGCATCTGTCATAACTTCCATGTCTTCCTTGACAATTTCAAAAAGAGCACCCCGCTTCTTGAAGTCAGCTTCCTTTAATAATTGTTTGGTAATACCAGTCAAGATCTGGCCGGTGAAGCGTGTCCTGAATAACATTGGATGCGACGCAGCCTTTCGCAAATCCATCAAGACATTCGAGCTGTTTTCAAGGTACTGTTTTTCCTTAATCCGTGCATTCCCGCGAGACTTCACCGATTTGCTGTGACCGTTCGTTTCCGCCCTTTCTGTCTCTGCCTCAACGATAGTCTTGCGAGAGCGCTGGAGAGCGTCCGTGTATATAGACCTTTGAAGGGCAGTCATGTCACACCATTCGATACGCTCAGTCTTTTTCGGAAGGTCTTTGAGTACCTGAATTCCCTATTGCATGACTATTCGGGCAATGAAGGGGAAATGCAACTCACTTGATCTTTCCGTCGACGTAAAACAAAAGGGGTCATCATCTTCTTCGCCCTCGACACTCGCTCTTGAGAGAGCAACGTGACTTTGGAATCACCTTTAACCTTAAAGATTGCGCGGAGCGAGCTCATTGAATTGGCAAAATGCTCCGGAAGGATGAAATTCATCAAGGACTGCGAGTGGCAAGGTTGTGGGCAATCAATCATTTAGAATCAAAAGGTTCAACCTACCACAAGCTCTTGTAGATTGTTCTGTAACGGAGTGCCAGTCAATAGAAGCCGCCATTTCGATCCGTATCTCAACAATGCTTGATACCGTTGAGACTGGAAGTTCTTGAGTACGTGTCCTTCGTCAAAGACGCATGTCTGGGTATTTTATTTGAATTGGACATCGGTAAGTTTCACCGACAAACAACCAAACTCACATCCCATTCCATCCGGCGAAAGAACTTGCGATCACGGTCATCTCCTTGAGCCAGATTGTATGTGGTAATAAGAACCTCCCAGCCTTCCGCACTCTTGCTGGTACTCCGTTGCGTATCAAGCAAGGTTTGTCGTAAAAGTGGTCGTTCCTCTTTCAGAGCATAGTACGTCTGTATGGATATCGACGGCGCAAAGCGGGCGAACTCTCGGCACCAATTCTCAAGGGTGGAAGAGCTGTGTTGAATATTAGTGAATGTTGAAGAAGACCAAATCGGAAGGAGCTCACGGAACGACCACGAGATGAGGACCTTTGCTTCCCCTCTCCTTCAGGTACGCAAAAAAGCTTATCACTTGAATAGTTTTCCCAAGACCTGACAGACGTTTCGTATGAGCAAAAGAATAGGCGACAATTTGAACCAACATGCCCATCTCGTCTGCCAAAATACAGCTAAGATTCCTGCGATACAGTAATTGGAGCCAGTTCACTCCCAGAAGTTGATACTCTTTTAGTTGCACATCATCAGAGAGTAAGGCAGGCTGTTCGACAAGGTAGTCCCTCGGCTTTTGTTCCTTCAACGGAGCAAGAGATACCAAACTAAGGGTGCCGTCCTCAGGGTCACCCAAAAGTGCTGTAGGATCGACGGCAATTTCTCTTCCTTTACCCTTGTCAACCACGCTGGCTGATGTCCACGTAGCAATAGCCGCCCGTAACGTTGCACCGATCCGTTCACAGTCCTCCAGGATACGATCGACCGTACCGTACCCCTCAAAGATTGCAGTACAATCTTCGACCATCCGAGGGCTGATCCCAGCAGGCCCAGCCTTTTTTTTCCCCTGACCAAGCTTCACGTTTAGGTTGTCCACTGACAGAAATGGTCGCTGCACGATGATGGCATTAGCTTGTTCCTGAGTACAACCTATAAATGTGTCCAGCGATATATTCTCAGTCGACGTGATCTTTTAAGAACAATGGGACATACCGGTAAGTTCCTGTAGAGCGTCTGGTCCCGCCGTGTTGAAATACTCCAGTACTCGAGTGTCACTGGAAGTTCCACATAGCCTTGACCCACCATGTCTCTCATCTCCGCTGTCGGTAATTTCTAGCTCAGATTCTGAATCGAGGACCATTTTCTTGATTCGTTTCCGACGAGGTTGAGTCACTACCGACGTCAATGGTGACGATAAAGTTAGATCAACAGTAGTATTGATCGCAGGCGGCGGGGTCGATGGTGGTATAGGCTTGCTTTCTAGAGCTGAACGATTGGCATAAATCATTGATTTTTTCCCCTTCTCCTTGATGGCCGCACGCTCAGCTTTCGTAGCTTCGTCGATCTCCTTCACCCTTCCCGTAGCCTCGGAGGAAATCTGAGTTATAACAGAAGGTCTGGGGTCCCAACTGGGGTCAGACAACAGTGCGATAGCTTTGTTGTCATCACCACTGGCTTGGTTCCACGCTATCCGCACACGAGAAGGTGAATGTAAGGGCATAGTAACCAAGAAGCGAGTGAATTTGGGATCATCACCCTCTGACTGAGAAGGTTCGATAGATGGAGAGGGACGACGGCCACGGATGATGCGGGGTTTGGAAGGGCCTCCGAGAACACTCTGCGTATCCGGTAGAGATTCGTCAGAGGACGTGGAAAGCGCATCAACCCCGTTGGCTATACGTCTTTTGTAGCCAGTTCGTTGAATCTCTGGCGAACTTGGCACATTCATGACGTCCAATGGGTCCTGTGAAGGTCCACGGTTGATCCGCTTACGCGGAGGCCCTTCTTTACCCACCACTGTTACGCGGTTATCATCTCCACCCCATGGACGTCGAGAAGACGCGTGTAGCCCATCGCTATGAGTGACAAATCCGCTGGGTGCGGTCAACGAGTCAACGCCGAACTGTTTGCTCGGATTCCCCCATGGATGAGACTGAAAAACACTTTGCATAGTCGCCACGTCATGCTCCTCGGGTGGGTGGTGTAACTGATGAGTGTGATGAACTGTACTAGGGTTTAACTGGCTCGAACTCGGTACTAGAACCGTGCCATACGACCCCAGAGAGGAGGGGAAATAACGCGACGGTAGGGTTGCATCCCGCGACTGTGAGGGTGGTGCACCGCATATTGATTGACTTGAAGTGATAGATGACGACGACGAAGTAGCAGAGAGGTTGGGAGCTGCACGCGTTCTATTGACTTTGCTGAATCTAAGCTGCTCTAGCGCGGCTCTCTGAGCCAAGAATGCGGGGGGGGGGCGACGTGAGAAACGAATAGCGGATAATAACTCGGTAACTACTGACCTTGTTGCTTGCAGCGTCCGTACTCATCGACATTGGCGATGTGGAATTCACACCGAGTGAAGTATCTGCTCTGGCGTCTGACTGTGGGTGATTGAGAGAGGCGTAAGAACTCTATCTTGGAGCATCAGTCGGAGAGTCAAAAGATTGTGGCAAAAAAAGTGTATATTGAAGGCAGCAGCTACATGTCTATAGATGAATGGAGAGTGGTAACGAATCTGGAGGGGTAAGGGCAAAGGTAACACTCTCCGAATGTCAACGGGAAAGACCCTGCACATTGAATCGAGTCCTTGATAACAGGCGCAGAACTTAGAATTCAGCACTATCTTCAGATAAAGATCAAGGTCGTACGGGCCACTGAAAGTGGGATGGGATCATCAAGAGGCCAGAGTGTTGCGACCATGCCAGAGGGATTCCAGATATTAACACCGCCCATCACGCGTCCTTGCCTGAGCCAGGTTGTGGTAATGGCATAGGTGGTATCCCAAGAATTCCATTGCATGGACGATTTGGGATGGAAAAAGTAGCAAGAAGCCACTGGCTGGACATACAGATTGGCCAGGAATAGTTGGCCAAGACATGTCAGTCGCTGACCCGAAATCGGAGTCGTAGCGCCCCACTGCAACTACCCCTGCTACTGACTGATCATATCTCGCTGATTGAGTAGCATCACAACTCACCACAGTTAGCACTCCCAACAAGAAACTCCAAGTCAACCGGGACGCAACATCAATCTACTACAGTCTGGTCGCCGAAGACCTTGTCGATATGTGCCGCGTGAGATCGGGTTTAAGTTTGGGTGTATACCAGGCCGCAGCGAATGGACACAATATATCACAGAAACTACAAGTCTCGTGGCGGAGGATCCTGAAGAAGCAGCGAAGTCAAGCTAAGTAGAACGAACCACAGCTTCACAACCAAAATCAAGGAAAGATAGCCCAAATGCAAAGTTTCATGATGCCTGCAAGAATTCGTTGTGGATGCCGTCCCAAGGGCGTTATTGTAAATGTGAAGGGTATGCGCATCAACGAATTTCTGTGCCATGACAAGTAAAGCATTAGAGCAGAGAGGGGCCCGTGGGACAACGGAATGCCTGTAGTTCAGTTGTAACAGGTAATTGTATATCTGACCATCTCACCACAGAGATATCTTCCACTGTTTCCGATACCTTGATCAACGGTCCATTACCAAGTGCAATCACCTCCGAAGGTTCTGGTTCTTTTTGCGTGCAAAAAGACGACTCGGCCCAAGGGTGGTCGTAACAACTGGCCATTGGAACTGGCGGGACGGAAGATTTTTTTCCGCCAATCTCCGAGTCAAGGGACTCGGAGAACATCCCAATTGTTAGAACGATAAAGTGGTGAATGATAAGGATCACGTTGATTCCTGGGTATCAATGGGTCAGAACAACTTCTGAACAAGAAAGGGGATGAAGAGAAGTTTACCATCGCAAGTAAAGACCAAAACAGCCTTGGTCAAGGAGAATCAAGGATGGTTAAAGGTAAAAAAAACCTGACTTGACCTTGAAAGGTTCTGAAAACTGAGTCAGTATGAAAAACAAAGAGATACACCGGCGTTTGTCTCTTGGTCGTGCAAGTATTTGCCGTTAGATAAAACTAGTACTCTCAAGAAAGCAGACGAGAAAAATCTGCGTCGCGGGCCATCAGGAAAAACCGTGGATGTTCGGCAAACTCCGGCCTACTCCTGGAGTGTACTTACGTAATACATGTAGCCGTAATGTCAACAGCAGACTCTTCACAACGAGGGCCTGTCAATCGACATGCGCCGACAGCGGTCGAGCGCCAGCGCTTGCAACTGGACAAACTGCTCAAGGACCCGACAAAAATAGCTTATGTTCCCTCCCCACCCAAGGAGAAGACCATTAGACCGGCGCGAGAAATGATGAAGAACGTCCAGGGTTCCAGTGCAGGCGCAGGAAGCGGAGAGTTCCATGTCTACAAGGCGAGTCGGAGGAGGGAATACGAAAGACTTAAGTTACTTGATGAGGCGGCACAAAAGGTCCGTGGTGGTTGATAAAATGCGGTACAGTTTCAATTTTGATGAACATGTTTAATAGGAAGCTGAACAAGCTGAATTCGAACGCAAGAAACAAGAAGCGGAAGAGCAGACAGAAGCCAAAACTGCAAAAAACCGCGCAAAGAGACATAAGAAAAAACAGAGGGCGAAAGGCAAGGGCATCCCAAGCGAGAACGGATCCGGGGCTCGAGCGAGCCATATCGGAGGGAATGCCACAGATTCTCCCATGAAAAAGCGAAGGCTGATTAACGGGAAAGAACTAGTTTTCAGAAGATCTGGCGAAGCGAGTGACAAGGAGGAGGAGGAGGAGGAGGAGGAGGGACTCGACAACACTTCCGACGATGAAAATCTGCCAGAAATACATCCGCTTACAGGCTCAAATGCTGGTGTAGATGCCCCGTTACAACTCCAGGTTTTGGAAGCGCCAAAGCTCATCATCCACGATGATTGACTCCGTATTTTTTATACATCAGAGTCCCGTGCCACAATATTACATATTATAATTTCTGGCGCAGTTCCGAGTCATGGAAGCAGAAAGACTCGAAGACCCACATATTCAGAGTGAACAACCCATCAACTTGAATGCCTTGACTGAACTTGGTCAAGGACTCATCAACGCCATCTTGGGTCGAGCAACATTGGAAGACGTCCAGGCTCTCATCGACATTGGGGCACCCTTATGGTACCAAAACGAAGATGATGGCCTGTCTCCGCTACACGCTGCTGCATATACAGAGCGGGAAGACGTCGTAAAGCTCCTGATTGATGCTGGCGCATTGTGGAATGCAGGTGGGTTGACTCCACTTTCGCACCTCGAATTTCTAACAGACCCGTTTCATACACCTCTAGTTGACAACCACGAGAGCACAGCTGCGGATGTTGCACTTTCATTGAATAACGGCACAATTTATGCCATGATCCGCGATGCTGGTCTTCGCACAGGCAGGTCGGATTTTTCTCTGGGTTCATTTTCATGCACTAACTAGTTATCAATCAGAACTCCTCCTTACATTGCTTTCATCGTCACGTTTATTGCTCGAGTCTGCCTCTGCTCTTGTCCTGAAAGGGATCGACTCTACGGCTGCCGGATCGACAGATGCATTCCTATCTTCTCGTTTGCGGTTCACAAAAGATGTAAATAATCAAGAGATTTGCCTGGTCGGCGTAGGTAATCAGGAAATTGGCGTTATGATGGGTTGGGAGGCGCCAATCAGTGAGTGCAACATTTCAATTATATCGGTCACGTTGATACTGTACCCTCAAGTGCAAGAAACGGTTCATAAACTATGCCATGATCATAAATATTTCACACGGGGCCTAAGAGTGCTCAACATCGGGTTCGGTCTCGGTATCGTGAGTTCTTTCGGTCCAAAGTACGTCGATCATCTGTTGACACTTCACGGTCAGATCGACAACCTTTTCCAATCCCTCTCGACATCACCATCACAACATGTCATCGTTGAACCACATCCTGACGTATTACAACATATGAAAGAACTTGGATGGTACCATAGGAAGGGCGTCAACGTTTTTGAGGGTAAATGGCAAGACTTCGTTGACAGTGCAAACTTGCTGAGTTGGGGTCGGTTTGACATTGTTTTCACCGACACCTTTGCCGAAAATTACCAAGGTACGAAGCTGGGTGCTGTATCTGGAAAAGCGTCAAACATTTCGACTAACATCATCAACTCAGAACTGCATCATTTCTTTCAACACATCCCAAACCTACTCGCAGACCGGGTCTCCAGGTTTAGCTTTTTCAATGGCCTTGGAGCAACTAGTAAGTAGGCGAACTTGGACTCTGTCGCACTCATGAAATCGAAATCAACATAGATGCGCTATTTTACGACGTTTTCTCGCATCTTTCCGAGCTGCATCTCGGGCAGGCCGGTATGAAAGTTGAATGGAGCGATGTAAATGTGATGGAGGCAGATGATGAATGTCGATGGGGGCAAAGTCGGAAATATTTCACCCTGCCCATTTATCGACTCCCCATTGCATCGACCAGTATGTAATCGAGGCTGTTTCACGAGCCTACAAATCATCGACTCGTCTTTGCACAGGTCTATCCTGATCTTGCCAATTACCTAATGTCTTTGCGAATACTGACAAGGTTGCTGCCCACTCGAGAGCGAGTATTTTCGCTGTATGGCATTCTTATCGTATGTGTTTTCACACCACACCAAGGAAAGGATAGTCGAATCAAGAACAGGATGATAATAAGAGGCCGTCAACATCAATTCAAGCATGTTCAGCAACATAGTATTCGTGAAGCCGAGCCAACCTCGTTCGTTATCTGATCATGATGCGCAAGTTCCGACTCGGATTTATTAACGCCTCCCAATGAATCTCAAACTATTATGGATGCACTATCACGATACATTACAAGTCCTATGGAAGCCATTCAGGGAGGGTTCTAATGTTATCGAAAGTCCAAAGCTACAGCTCATTACTTCATGGGCCAAGAACGCGAGGCTCTTGAGGACAGTCAATTTCTATTCGATGGTGGGCGAAAGGAGTCTGATAATATGTACTCCCGTTATTCCACAGAGCACCAGAAAGGCCGAACCCAGTGCCATTCGTGGCACTATAATCTCCCCAAGTCGATCTACTCGTAAGAGTTTCGTCATCAACACAGTATTGTACTACAATGACGAGAGAATCATACCTATGGTTGTTTTCCCATACCCCTGACCTATCGTCGTCGGTGGGGTTTGCGTATGTGATCGTTTGCAGATGAGCGGGTTGCCCGTCCTCCATATTTGCGTTTTGGGTCACATCCAATATCTCCCCTTGACGGGAGCAAGTGTCGAGGCAGCCTATTGTTTCCACGAACCCTACTGTTGGTACCCTGCGAGGCAAGTCGACGGGTTGAACGTGTCCAGAATATGTATGATGTGCAGAAATAGCACATGATTGCGGCGGCAATGATTGGTCGGACCACGAGCTTTGAACCGGAAAAGACGACAGAAGGGGAGTGTTACCTTGCTGTCTTTCCTCAGCAAGCTCATGAATCTTCCACGGTGATCGTTGGAAATCGTTGGTGTGAGATGGCAAGTTATTCAAGACAGCGGTGTAGCAGAACGCAAATTTCGATGGGATTTGTGCAGCTGAATACCATGGCCAGTCGTTCGTCTCTTGTGATACTAGGGCAGGAGCAGTCGTGATATGGTGCTGGGGGAGATCCGAACCTGACCAAATCGTCGGGGATGGTGTAGGGCCATCCGCATCAGGTAAAGACTCCCGGATCTTTCGTCTATGGTCACATGGAGTCAAATTAACTTAAACGAAGACTTGGGAGGACACTCACAATGAATGTGCAGCATTCTCCCATCTTGGTGCAGCCCACTCCAGTGCCCGTAGAAAGATAGAAATATCGCCCATCAGAGACTCGATAGCCTGTGCCACAGGAGGTTTGATATCTAGTTTTCCTTCCAGTTGTGACCTTGCCTTGCATTTGAGGCCCCAGATGTGGCCTAGAAGCAGGGCAGCACCAAGATGTGCAACGGCGGTCATGCAGGGGGTGTTGGACAAACCACGTTTCAGCTGGTCGTCGAGTATGTCTGCGAGTGACTTTGCGGAATCCACACAGATCGAAACAGCAGGAAATGTAAAAATATCGGAGAGAGGTTTTCTCAGTATGTCGTCGGAATCATCTTTCGGGGACGGGAAAAAAGTTCTATAGATAAGGATTCGAGTCGAATAGTAGGATGAGTAAATAGTCGCTGATTGACTGGAGAACTTGGGGTTTTCGATCTGGTTCGACCACTGGACTGTTAGGAGAATATTTTCAGATTTATGGCTGTTGAAACAGGGGGAAGTCAGGTCATACGATGTTCGGGCACTGAATTAAGCCATTCTTTCAGGGCAGTATTCAAGTGCGTAAGAACCTCTTCCCTCCGCCGTGCTGTCGCGACGCCGAACAGCAGTTTGGACTTGTCAGCGGCATACTGCATGGTGGTTTAGTGCGGTATTTGGACGTGAATAAATGTTACAAACCAATATCCTTAATGTGTACGCAATTACTTGAGTGAGTTGAATCCATAAGTTGAACGCGGCGACTAATGCTGGCCGGCCTTGCGGCTGTTGGAATGCCAACGTAGGATCTTCGGTTTCCCAGAATTCGTCATCAACTTCCAAAGGAAGATCTAGGTCGATGCTATTCCTGGGGAATGAACACCAACTGAGGGAATGGGGTTAATTGGGGTGCTTACTCTTCGTCCTGTACAATACAGGATCGCCCCACAGCGGTGCTGTCGATCCGTTCATATGCAACCAGCAACCAAAACGCTCTCTTCCACAGCTCGCCTTCGACAGTAACTTTACTAGTGTATGTCTTCCTGCGATGTGCCCCGATATCCAAGGCTTTGCGGATACCCACGCCAACCATGAGCCAAGCGAGATGTTGGTGATTTCGACCTCTCCAGAACATTGCCAGCAACTGAAAGTGAGACAATGTGAGTATTAGACGAGAGAAAAAAGACCAACTCACGCTGAATGTCTGCAGTTCAAAAAGACACGGTGTCCCTACAACGCTGCGGCGAAAACGATGAACATCTGTAGTATTGGAATCAATCAATCAACGACTGGGGCCAAAAGCTGGGAAGATATGGTCACCAAGTGCCGCCTCGAAATATTGCGTCCCTGCCAGATGCCAATCAGGTTCTCCCTGAGAGTCTTCGTCTGAAGTATGGGTTACTGGGATAACTCTTGGATCGTCGCACCACCGGCTAGCCACCGCAAAGACGCACAAGCAAAGACACGCAAACCAATGGTTACAGTAATGCAGCTTTTCGTGAAATTGCCGATCGAACATTGGCCGGTGCAATAGAGGCCACGGCGTGTTGACATGTATAAAGTAGAGGTCGCATAACTTCTGTGCGAGGTCAGGCGGGGGAAATTCAGAGATCAAGGCAGGCAAGACACTTGGGGAGTCGACATGTAGACCTTCCCAATGCATCTCCCACTATATAAAATGCGAACATCAATGAGGATCTGGAAGAATTAGAACCAAAAACAGTGGAAGAAAATGATGTAGGCAATAGGTAAATCGGCTTGACTTGGTTCAAGCCTACTTACTGAGGGAGGGCCCCAAAAATCTCCCCGCAGAGCAAATTGTCTTGAAGTCTCACAGCCGGAAGACAGTTCCTGAATACGCAGTTCTTTGAGCTCCCTTGTCGCTTTAATCAGCGAGGACTGGCTGCTCTTTCCATGGTAGCGCAAAGCAGATGTTGGGAGGGGCATTGCTATTGCGAGGGCTTGAAAGCGTTCGCATTCATCGTCAGTGGTTGAATGAGCTTCCAAAGAAGAGTCTGAATCGGATCCAGAAGTCTGCAATGCCTCTTCATGTTGTATGCGAGCGGATTTTCGACGTGAATGCTTGAATTTGAGGGGTGGCGGAACGCGGTAGTGGGAAAATGGTGAGGACTTGTCGATGGGGTACGCCTGGAGAGGGGTCGAGGACTCCGAACGAGAGAGTGATGAGCTGGTGTGCGAACTCGGGCGTGTTGGTTTCTCCTCTGCTCCTTTCCAAGAGTCACGAATGACGGGTGGACCGAGTTCTTCAGAAAAGTCGGTTTCTGGACGAAGCTATGGATACGGAGAAGATCAGGGTTACAGATAAACTGGGAAGGAAGGAAGGACGACTGGGTGGTTCAACGTGAACCGGACGAAATCATGGTTCGGGACGTCGTTTGGAAGGGTTTCCGTCGTGAAGGTTGAAATTCACACCCGAAAAAAAGGGTCAACTCACCCTTCTGAGTAAACCCTCCAACTTTTCGACTCGGTCTTCCATTGCAGTGACATAACTACATTTCAGGTGAAAAACAATATTGTGTAGCAGCGTCAAGGCGACTAACGCTTTCGACGGTCCACGAGGCCTCGAAGACTCACTGCAGAGGGCGCCAAGTCAGCGAGTGTTGGTAGTCCTACTGGCGAAGGAACATACACATAAGTGCAACTTTTGTGAGTCTGAAGGCAATTTGTGCAGACGCTGTTGGCCATCTTGGGGCCATCGCACTTTGTTTTTTTACGACGGCAAGAGTCGCAGGCCCTCTCTATTTTTCGTTTCTTGTACATTGCAGCGCGGTCTTGATGGGACGACATGGATTCAAGTTGCGTGGAGGGCTTCATGGAGCAAGATAAGCCGACATGAACGGTGGTAACATTCAGGGGTGACAAATAACAGGCGGGAGCACATCGACCCTGAGCTCCTTGAGGCTGCACCTGCCTCCGTCCAGCACATCCATCACACGTCGTGCTCGACTTTTGACGTCCTGCCCTCCATAAAGGTACAAGTTCATCGATTTGATCTGGGTAACCTTATGTGACCTGTGTCCTCTCCATGCTGCGCCGTCACCGGTCACCAAAGCAACAGCAACGTTCCCTGTAGATCGCTCCCACACAGCTCTGGCTTGGCTGTTCCAGGTACCGTCTTTTTTGCTCCTTAAGCATTCGTCTCTGATACAGCTTAGATGGTGATCGTCTGCAACCTTATCACAAGATCCTTCTTCCGACCTCCACCGATTTCCTACCGCATGATTGCCAGCCTCAACCAACCTTCTCCTCCTCCTCTTCCCAAGGCGCAACAACGTGAGTTCGAGGAACTCTTGCGCACGGCCCACGCACCAATGTCTGCTACTCAGTCGCATGAGGCAGCCGAAGCCCAACTGGCCTTGCACCCGGATGCGCCCCGTCCTCTGGTATCTGATTTCGACGGCGACGTCAACCCCGTGACTGGAGAAGAAGGTGGGCCCAAGCGAGAACCTGTTTGTCGTTGGGGGGACGGTGACGGTGATTGGAGCTTCAAGGGCAGGGTATCCGATTTCTGAGTGAAAGTTTGACGTGGGACATCGTCTTGCAATTGCAGAAAGACTTTCATAACATACTAGTTATCCGCCAGTATTAATGGCATCTGGGTCTTCGGAATGAAATCCAGGGACGCTTAACTATTTACTATCGTTCTTTTGAGGAAAGTACTTGAACTTGTACACTCACAACGGCAAATATTCCGTAGGGTACCGTACAACATGAAAATGGTTCACCGCCTGATACCCCGTGCTGGTGGTGCAACACCACGACCCCGACGCGCTGGGAGAACAGTACAATGTGAAAAGGGGGGTAGGGAGCAAAACCAGAGTGAAACATACCGTTCGCTATTGGTGAAAGGAGGGAACTTCAGTTCTATCTGGCAGACAAAGAATGGAATGGAAACACACCGCGCATGATCGTAGCCCGTCCACGTGCTGTACCAATACCCCTCCCCCTCATGGCATTCGGTCCCACCCGTTTGAACCTGAACCATGCGATATTCAGCGCACGGGAAACAAAATCAACGATGACTCACATTGGAGCATTCTGCAACATATCTGGTACGATAAAGAATCTGACCATACTCCCTCGAATATACACTTGGTCCAGTTGCGACACACGGCCATCCCGCCCAGTCACCGTGATGTCCTTCAATGAGATGTTCAAGTTGTCCTCGGCTTACAACAGTTCAGAAAGGATACTTAGGGCAGTTTGGGATCGGCCGTACCTTCGGCGAGCTTGCCACGGTATAGTTGGCCTGTTTTTAGCTCGACAGTGATGACATGTCCGAGAGACTCGTGTAAAAGTTTGACAGGTACTCCAAGACCAGCCATGGTTATGCAGAAGAAAGTGCGTAAGAAGTGCGTAAGATTTTGCTTTGTTTACACTATGCATTAGTCATGGGTAACTATTCCAAATTCCAAATTCCAAATACGAGGAAATTTCAACACGACGACGTTCAGGATTTCTCTTCTAGTTCACTGAGGAAGGCAACCCACGCCTTCTTATCAATGACACCCTCATCTGCATTGGAAAGGCAATCATTCAGTGTGATCCACGATGAAGCCATCAGTCAACTCACAGTATCCATCAGTGTCAGTCAATACAACATACCGAGCACCAAGCTTGACAAAGAACTGGTGAAGAAGTTCGAGAGGTGAATTTGATTGGATGGTAAGTGGTGCCTGTTTTGGAACCAGTCATGATCAACTACTTCCGATCTGGAACGGGCCCATGAACATACCTGATCCATGTAGACACTGAAGTCATAAGGATCAATACCATCATGGTTCTCCAGCAAGGAAGACAACGAAGACGAGTTCATGTCTCTGCGATCATATTTGGTATGAAAGGAAACTTCTTTGTCGGGATTGTCAGCCACAATACCTGAATTAAAAAGGCTCAACATCGACGGTTTATCTGAGGTTTGGAAAGAACATACTGAGGGCATGTTCGAGTTCGTTGGCACCAATGTACCCTATCATCCTCGAGCAATCTTCTTCTTCGCTTTTCCTAAGAATCGGGAATCCGCTATCATCATTTCCAGAACACACGAGAGCTTGGAGTTGATCTCGCAAACTTCTGACCGTATTTTCTCGGTAAACTCGAATGACATCAACATCGCGATCCATCTAAGCAAAGCAGGTAATCACGATCCGAGCGGCCGTCAGTAGAGTGCGCTCACCACATCTTGTATTTGGAGGTTTCCCCAGAGATACTCATGTTTGGCATCGAGGTAAGGCAGCTGAGATAGCCTATACAACGACCCGAATAATTCAGTCTGTCCTCCGCTTGCTTTCGGATGTACGCACTCGATAACAAGATCGTATATTCCCTTTGGTTCCAATGCATCCGCCACTGTCTTGGCAACTAGGACAGCGAGCATGACTGGGACAGCATATGTCAACGTGTCTGTGAGTTCAAACATAATGACGGCAAGCGATACTGTGGTTCGCTAGAGGTGCCACGGGAATAAGCCAGCCGAACACATGTGAAGCGGTGAGATGCAGGCATACCGTTACTCCAGACAATGTAGCTGCAGCGCCGACCATAGCATATAGACCTGGAATGACACAATCATTGTCACCCCCACACGCACGAAATATATCGTTTTCTGGATACTTCGACTGCAGCCACTGCATACCGATACCCATTACCCTGCCTGCACATGCACCGACGCCCAAGGTCGGGATGAATATCCCTGCGGGAACTTTGATCCCAAAAGTCACGATGGTTAGTGCTCCCTTGACAATCATTGCCACGAGTATCGCCCGTACAACTGGCCACACCTGTTCAAATGAGCCAGGCTCTACGACGCAAAGGCCGGAATGATTGTTGCCAGAGCCAGTGCGACATTCTGCGAAAAGATTGTAGACGAGCTCAGTGCCACCCATCCTTGTGTAAGGATTAAGGAAACACAGGATCGTCGTAGCTATGGTGACCTGAGAGTTGTATCAAGATAAGGCAGTCTGGTATAACGCAGAAATGGGCACACAAGCATAACTTCCGCGACCGGGTGGGTCTTCAGCCACGTCCCATTGCGCACATGCCGACTCCAGCGATAGTTCAGTTTTGAAAAATAAGCACCATAAACGCCCTGTGTGATCGATTGGATACAGAGCCGTTCCCGATAATGGTACAACATACACCAAATACACCTAGCAGTAAGAATGCCCCAAGCTCGTAAGCGTGCCAGTCCTATGCAAGCTGGCTTCAGTTTGAAACGTGAACCAGCAACAATTTGCCCCACCTTATCATAGGTCACTTGGAACAGGACCAACTTTCCAGTCCCGAAAGGATCCAGGAACTTGAGGGTAATGGCCGCAATCATGGCGCAGAAGAAACTAAAAGAGAGAAACAATGTTCGCGGTGATCTCGGACAAGATACTGTGGACCCAAACGGACCTTCTCCACATGACCTTACTAGGGAAAAAGTAGCTCACTTCTTCAAGACTAAACAATGTCCCACCAATGGGGGCACCAAATGCTACGGCTACACCTGCTGCACATGCCGCACTAAGGATCTCCCGTCGTTTTGCTACGAAGGTGTCAACCAAAACGCGAACTGGAGGGAAAAAAAGACAATGCCTACCTTCATTGTTCTCGTACTTGCTGATGAAACGACTGACTATATTTCCTATGCAGCTGGCGATGTGAACCATGGGTCCTTCTTTGCCTGTGTGGGAGAACGTCACAGTTCGTGCGAGTCACAGAATGAGACAGCGCGTTACCTAGAGAAAGCCCGGACGCGACGGACAACGACAGACCGACAGCCTTGGTAAACAGAGTCCGACCGCCCAAGTAGCCGTGGATAACAAAGCCTTCAATCCGGTTCAGTTGGTATGAGAAACACAGGGCGGTGGAGCTGACCAGATAAGATCGTCTTCACTTCAGGTATTCCACTTCCAGCTGCCTACCACCAGAACTTATGATTCAGAGCATCAGCAGCAGTGATGAAATCATACATAGTACATGACCTTGCGTTTGGGCTGCATGGTAGGGATGGTGGTAATTTTTCGATCGTCGGGCGCAGCGAAGTCAGGCGCGAGAACACCAGATTCTTTACGCGTAACAAAAGATGTGGAAGCCGTTAGATGTATTGTTAGCAGACACGATATCAGTGCCAGTATTAACTGAAGTGAGTAGTCAGGAGTATGGGCCACGACAGGGAACTAGATACGTACAGCAACAATTGCATAGGCAATGTATTCAATGACTTCCTGCTCGATATCTAACCATCCACCCTTATGTGCAGCCGGGCCAAACACCTGTGCCCAGGTCCGCCAGGTAGTGCAATCTTCGCCAACATCCATGGTGACAAAGTCGGGATGAAGGGCAACTTCGGGACAGCAGAATCTCTTCGCCTTCCACCAATCCTCGCGGCAATATCCCTCTTTAGAATCGAACAACCACTGCTCACTCTTCACGATCAGAAATGCCACCACAGCAGCGAGGAATCCGACAATAGTGACAATCCACCACCCGATGCTTTTGTCAACGATCAAACGGATACGAGCTCGAATGGATTTGCGCTTTCTCATTCTCGAGAAGCGGACAGAGTCCTTGATGGAGTCATGTAGCCAGTCGATGGACGAAAAGGAGGAATACCAGACGCGAATTCCATTGATCTTTGCATCGGATTCTGTTTCTTTGTCTAGGCTGTTGGACTGAAAGCCAAGAGCTGCATCGTAGGCAGAGATGCGACGCTCGCTGTTGCGAAAGTAAGATGGGGATACGAGCGCTGGTGATGGGGGGCTAGAAGCTGAGAAGAAGCGGACACCAGGAAGGTTAATATCGGAAAGTCGGTGGAGAAAGGACGGTTTACTGAGCAGACGATGACGGCGGGAAGAAGGGACTGTGCCGTAAGAACGACTGTTAGGTCGCAGGGCGCTCGATTCGTCTGCAGCTTGAGATGGACTCGAACAGGGAACTTCGGGGGATTCTCGTTCACCATCAGCTGGTTGTGTCACTACGCTGGAAACGCTTCCAATCCGTAGAAGACGCTGTCGTCGCCAAGTCGTCGTCGAAGGGCCGTCCAACGGTCCTGAAGTACCAAATCGTTCTGATGGGTGCATCTCACAGCTATCGCTTCACGTCAATCACTGGCCCACAACGCCCAATTTGGCAGGACAAGTTGCCGACTTAACACTTAGCGCTGACCCCAACTGCAGTGGGAATTGTTTTGCATTATTGGTACGTTGAAGCTACGTTTATGAAGGAATACTTTACGAGGGAGGTTGCGGTCTATGATGGCAAAGGAAAGCGAGGAATTGCAATGCGTGTTAGCCCACAGAATTTCGCACTAGGGCGGGTCGGGAGAAGCACTGGCAGGCACATTGCTCTCGGTAGTATTCGACATCAACGAATTAAGTATCAGCGCCAAGCCGCTCATCTGCGCTTGTTGCAATAAGGATACATTTATCTCCAAGCTCAGCATTGTGCCGTTCGCAGTGGAGCCTCTCAGTACAGCTGGGGGCTGGGGCTGATCAGAGGGCGGAAGGGATGTCACTGGCACAGGCAGGATGCCAAGCGCGTGCAGGGCTGGGAGGGAACCGACAGGCAACTGCACAGGGATCGCACATGTTGGCGCAGGAACATCATTTGTTGAGCCTAAAGATGTATATCCGGCTGCAGCAGACAATGAGTCCTCGGGCTGTAAGGCGGAGCCGTACGGTTGAGCATACGCATATTGATAGCTGCGGTAGTACGGTGCTGGGGGAGTTGGCGAGGAGTAATATGGCGGGCGAGAAGTCACAAGCTTCTCCCGATGTATCCTATCCAATGTCAGGCGAGCGTTGCGGAGCTCTGTGCTCAATGAGGTCACTTCTGCACGATCGGCTTCTAGGACAGTTTGCGTGATGATGAAAGCTTGATTTTCTGGTGGTGTGCGCTGAGGTGGGTTTGTTTATAGGAAGAAATTCGGAGAGTTTACTGAGAGCTAACCTGGCCCATTTTAATTTTTACACGTCTGAACCGATCTTGCAAGGCTTTGCGACGTTTGAAGCATTCCAATGCGAACTTGGTTTCTGCGAGTATATCAGCCCACTCGGAATTCGATCACCAAGATTCCCTGCACCTTTGATTTCGTCGCGTAAATCTCTGTCGGTAGCCCTCCCCTTCCCCTTGTCTTTCCTTCCCGTCACAAGGGTGTGCAAATCCTTCCAGGGATGCTGAAAGACGTGATAAGGTAGCAATCTCTGCACGACATCGACGCTATCCAGAAAGGGGCTATCCACATCGGGGCACAATACGGATATGTGATCCAGAGCAAGACGAGATGCGAATCTATCGAAAACGATAACGAGGCACGTCTCACAAAGTCCTACAGCGATCCACAGACCTAACAGCCGCTTCCCCATTGATCTCTTCCACCGTCAAGTTTCTTGTCCTCTTTGTTTTTTTATTTAGATCAGTGCACAATACGTGCTCCTTGGGAACCCAGCCAGGGATTTGCCATGTCAATCGCCCTGCTTGAGCGAGGGCCGAATCTAAGACCAAAACCTCAGGGTGTGGCAGGACGGAGATCAATGACGCATCTTCAGATGGCTCTGGAGTCGCACTGGGCAGTGTATTTGATGTGGAGTGTGAGTCGACGAGGCTCCTCATTTTTTTCTGGTTTGTTGTGCTTTGCATGGGGTTGTCCTCGTGACCGCGTGAATATAAAATATCCGAGTCGATACTTGTCACGGTGTAATGTCCCAAAAGTCATATACTCATATACTACTACATAGCCCCTGCGGCAGGAGGGGGACTTTCCGCATCCACCTTCCCGTCCTTGTCTTTTCCCTTTCCCTTTCCCTCCACCTTCGCCTTCACCTGGACATCCAACTCGGCCTGGATCTTCTCTTGAATATTGAGTTTCACTTTTTTAAGCAAATCCGCCGCCTGTGCTACCTCCTCCGAATTGCTTCCCGCAACTCGCTCCAGATAGTCCCGTGCGAGGAAGAGGTCGCCGTTTGGAACGGACATTTGATGCAGTGCGACATATATACTGGATTTGGCATAGTCTTGTATAGGTCGCACTGTACAGATTGAGAACAGGATGTGATAGGAGATGAAGCACGAACAATCAAGTTGGCATACTTCAACTACACGACGGTTATACGCAACGGCTTCAGTGTACTCCTCAAGCAGGTGGTGCAAGCTGGCAAGCTTCAGGTTTATCGTGATTTCGTGCGGGTCAGCTCCAATTAGGGCACGCTTGAGGCATTCAATGGCTTCCCGGAATCTGACAGGATGATTGTAAACACGAGACGTGACTCACAAAAAGGCTCACCTCCCGATTTCTTCGTAGCACATGCCTTGCGCCTGCCACAAACGTACGTCGTATGGTCTATGTCCCAATGAGAATGGTAAGTTGTTGACAACGTAGCATAACAAGTATGAATGCACCGCAAAGCTGTTGCGTGTTGATAGTAATACAATGAATATTGAGGCATACTCAAGAGTTCGTACGCCTGTCCAAGCCCATACCAAGCTCTATAATCCTTCCGATTCACATCTGTGCAAACAAGAAAGAATAAATGCAAAATCGCGTTGATTCACATGCACGTACCAACTGCTCGTCGGTAGGCTTCAATGGCCGCATGGGAATTCTTCATTTCGACGTATTCATGACCCATCAGTGTCCAAGCCGAGAGATATGTCCGATCGAGCTGAGTTGCTCGTCTAAAATACTTGACTGCCTTTTCGTGCTCTGCCCGCAGCGAGTAGTGGTTCCCTTTGGAGAAGAGGTCGGATATAAGCTATTGTAGTATCAATTGAGATCAAACACACCGACTAGACAACAAATTTCTGGCCGGTCTTTATCCAGAGCCAGGAACTCATGTGCCAGTCTTGAGAGCTTGAGCTTGTGATCAGTCACATAGAGAATGTTGGAATACACGTCGATGTCATCAATGCGATATGGGTCGAGAGCTAGAATGCGTTCGAACTGGGCTTCAGCTCGCCCAAAGTCTTTCATGCGGTCCGATATTAGCCAACCGGCGGTGAAAACAGAAACAGGGTTCGCACCGTGCAAATGGTACAGCACACAAGCCCGGAGGCTCATCACCCACAGACTGTTCGGGAAAAACTGGTCGGAGAGAAGCTGATCACACAATGCGAGTTCATTCTCTGAAGGATTATGGAGTTCGTTCAGCGTTTTGACTTGAAACATCTGGACCAGTGCGTGATTCGGGGCCAAGGGTATTAATGGGAGAAGCGAGGACAACTGGATGCGATGTTTCATCAACAGGGGACGAATGGAATAGTGGTTGAAAGGTGACCTCTTCTCCGTCACCGATACAACTGCCTAAGAGTGTCCAGGTGGACCAATTCCATGGGTAACCTGCGATCGACAGTAGCGCATGTTCGATGGCTTCTTCACGTCGCGAGAGGCGGGAGAGGAAGAGGGCCTTCCTGAGAAGATGATGAGTCAGAATAGTGGGGAAGGCAGGCGACGTACAAGAAAAGAAGCCAGGGGTCCTTGGAGTTCCCCACCATCTGGAGAAGGTCACACATTGAGGCATTGACCGGAACGGGAGGCTGATGTCGACTATCTAAAAAATGAGGTGGTTGTGAGCTGTTACAACGCCTCAACAGCGAGAACATACTGTCGAGTTTGTGCCAATCTCGCAGAGCCTTCTTCTCGCAGGCCTTCGTTGAGTCAGAAATATGGGGGCGTGCTAGCTGTTGTAACATACCATAAACTGGCAGTAAACGCTCAGGAAACGTGCTTTGGAGCTTTTGCATTCTCGTAGCAGGTGGACGGCGCGCAGAAACTCCCGCGCTTCCATGCACGCGCGGGCAGTCATCAGTAAATCTTCCTCTTGTGACTCCCAGTCGATTTCCCTAGCTCGAACTTCTTCTGGTTGTGACTGAATCTGCGGAGCGTGGGGATGCCGAGATGGTGCCGGCGTGATCGGAATGGATGGTTGCGTGGCCACCTGTGTCGAAACTTGCGCAGGAACCGGTGATGTCTCAATAAAGGATAGGGAGGGACGCGGTGAACGCGTCCGCGCGGGAGTGGATGTGGAAAACGGTGATGCTTGCGCCAACGACCGCGATGTGGTTCTTTTGGATGATGGGATGGACAGCAACAACTCTGACGACCTGAGGGGTGTGCTTAGTTATTGGAATATGTTGGGTCGCGATGCTCACCATTTAGACGCCACAGACAGGCCTCTTGCGGCACAATCCTGAACTGCGTCACGCAACTCGGCGACAATTTGTGTTTCCACACTAAATACGGCTGCCATTTCCGGTGGAATACAAGTTTGGCACAAGCATGCGACACAGTTGAAGCAGGATGAGCGGAAACTAATTGTTGAAGTGGCACTTTCCTCAATATTCTGTATTTAGGAATTTCCTCGTGTTCACGTGGCTGTTACAGCTGTTTTCATCGAGGTGTGGAAACTCCAAAATTTGGAGGTGGCTGTGCATTTCCAAATATGTAGTCTGCCGAGATTCCGTGTACAATTTTGTAGCGCCGACTAAGTACTCTAAACGCTCGACAAGTACTCTTTGTCTGCTGAACTGTGATGGGCGATGACCAAAGCACAAGTGGTGAAGACGATGATGCTGCAACGCCAGCCCAACCGAGCCCTCAGGAGTTTTGCCTACAACTCATATACCATATACCGACCAAGGGAAAAAGGGGACCTAAGGGGGCAAAGAAAGAGGCGCGAGGCAAAGACCTTCATTTCAGCTGCACTCCAACAAACTACCTCGGCTTTCTAAATGCACTCCTGAAGCGTTACGGGGAATCTAAGTACAAGATCAGTGCTACCCAACGATTTCCATTCAAGTTTCACTATCCTGGGCGAGCGTATGTAATTTTCTCTTTAGATTTTTTTTGTTCATGCGCTCACTATAAATACAGGAAATCGGATGCACTGGACATCGATTGTGAGAAAGAATACCGTGAGATGGTTCAAAAACTTGACAACAACCAGTGGAAGAAGGTACACGTTACTTTTGACATGGATGATATCAAAAAACGGTGCCTTGCGATTGTAAGTCTAACTGATGATGAATATACATCTACTAATTATCCTACAGGAAGAAAATGGTTCTGAAAATGAAAATGAAAATGATTGCGACATGTTGGCACCTACTGGAGAACTCTTGGAACTGGAACAAAATCTTGCTCGCATTCGGGTCTTACTTGAGCAAAAGTATGTCAATGACCGTGAAAATTGCTACTCATATGTATGCAGTAGACCCAGTCGTTTTGGTTAACCCGATCGCAGATATAGTTGCAAAAGGTAGGTACACATAGCGCAGTTGCTTGCTGGGGGGGTAGGTTAACCCAAAAGACAGCTCTTGCTGGGGAAATGTGGTGTGGTAGGTTGACCCAGGTACAGATCTTGCTGGTCAAGGGCGCCTGGGTGGGTCAACCCGGTGTCAGCTCTGCCATGGGGTAGGTTAACCCAGGGCAGCTATTCCAGGATGGATGGGTTGACCCAGGTCCAGCTGTTCAAGCCATGTGGGTTTACCTGGCTTCAGTTATTGCTGCAGCACTGGGTTGACCCTAGACCAGTTCTTGCTGCACACTGGGGTTGACCTGGACCCAGCTGTTGCTGTGGCATTGGGTTGACCAGGGCCCAGCACATGCTGGAGGGGGTGACTGGGGTCCAGCGATTGCTGGGTTGACCTGGCCCCAGCTCTGGCTGCAGGATTGGGTTGACCTGGCCCCAGCTCTTGCTGCAGGATTGGGTCAACCCAGGTCCAGCTCTTGTTGCAGCATCGGGTCAACCCAGGTCCAGCTCTTACTGCTGCACCGGGTGCACCCAGGGCCAGCTTTTGCTGCAGCACTGGGTCAACCCAGGGCCAGCTATTGCTGGAGCATTGGGTTGACCTGGTCCCAGCTCTTGCTGCAGCACTGGGTTGACCCAGGTCCAGCACCTCCTGCAGGGCTTGGGTTGACCAGGGTCCAGCTATTGATGCAGCACTTGGTTGACCCAGGTCCAGCAATTACTGCACCATTGGGTTGACCTGGTCCCAGCTCTTGCTGCAGCACTGGGTTGACCGGGGTCCAGCTATTGATGCAGCACTTGGTTGACCCAGGTCCAGCACCTCCTGCAGGGCTTGGGTTGACCAGGGTCCAGCTATTGATGCAGCACTTGGTTGACCCAGGTCCAGCAATTACTGCGCTATTGGGTTGACCTGGTCCCAGCTCTTGCTGCAGCACTGGGTTGACCTGGGTTCAGCACTTCCTGCAGGGCTTGGGTTGACCAGGGTCCAGCACTTCCTGCAGGGCTTGGGTTGACCAGGGTCCAGCTATTTCTGCAGCACTGGGTTGACCCTGGCCCAGCACTTGCTGCGGGGTAGGTTGACTGGGGTCCAGCTATTGCTGCAGCACTGGGTTGACCTGGTCCCAGCTCTTGCTGCAGCACTTGGTTGACCCAGGTCCAGCAATTACTGCGCCATTGGGTTGACCTGGTCCCAGCTCTTGCTGCAGCACTGGGTTGACCGGGGTCCAGCTATTGATGCAGCACTTGGTTGACCCAGGTCCAGCACCTCCTGCAGGGCTTGGGTTGACCAGGGTCCAGCTATTGATGCAGCACTTGGTTGACCCAGGTCCAGCAATTACTGCAGCATTGGGTTGACCTGGTCCCAGCTCTTGCTGCAGCACTGGGTTGACCGGGGTCCAGCTATTGATGCAGCACTTGGTTGACCCAGGTCCAGCACCTCCTGCAGGGCTTGGGTTGACCAGGGTCCAGCTATTGATGCAGCACTTGGTTGACCCAGGTCCAGCAATTACTGCAGCATTGGGTTGACCTGGTCCCAGCTCTTGCTGCAGCACTGGGTTGACCAGGGTCCAGATATTGCTGCAGGGTAGGTTGACTGGGGTCCAGCCCATTCTGTAGCGTTGGTTTGATCCTGGACCCACTCAATCGGCAGGATTACACAAAAATGTCCTTTGTATAAATAACATTACAATAATCCAAAATATGGAAAAACATGGTATGGGTCCTTGTAGCCCTTGAAAAATAGAACAACTTTCCCTCTACAACCATGTCAATCCAAGCATTTCTTGTACAGATATTCATCATACAAGTTACAATGACTCAATTCAACAATTCCCCTATAACTTTCTATATAACACATATTTTGAAATTGTAAATGGAGGGAACAGTGGCCCTTAGGACATAGACAAACTGTCCCTCTCAAACTATGCAATTTGGTGCAGTATTTCACAAGTTATCATTTTACTAGGACCTCCTTCTTTAAAAGATTTATTTTTCAAAAAGGTCATTGTATATGCAAATAGCAATAAAGTAGACACATAAATTTAATAATAATTATATCCAAATACATAATTAAATAGTAAAGGGCAGGAGGCAGATGAGAGGAAGATAGGTGGGTGTGGAGTGGGAGGAAGGTGGTTGTGGGTGTGGGAGGAAGGTGGGTGTGGAGTGGAGGAAGGTGGGTGTGGGAGAAGGGAGTGGGAGTGGGAGAAGAGGGAAGGTGGGAAGGCAGCAGGCAAGGGCAGCAGGGAGAGGGAGAGGGAGAGGGAGAGGGAGAGGGAGGAGGAGAGGGAGGAGAGTCGGAAGTACAGACCGGTTGCGTTCCCGTTGTCCTCGTCGTCTTTGTCTACGTCTCCACCGTCCTCGTCCTCGTCGTTCCCGTCCCAGTCGTCCCCGTCCCCATCGTCCCCGTTTCCGCCGTTCCGGTCCCTGTCGTTCCCGTTCCCGTCGTTCCTCTCGGTGTCATCATCGTCCTCGTTGTCGTTGTCATCGCCCGTAGTCCTCGTCGTCCGCCAGATCGTCGTCGTCGTCTGCGTCGTCCTATCGTCCCCTCGCTAGCCGTCCCCGTTGTTCCCGTTCCCGTCGTCCCCGTTCCCATCGTCCTCCTTGTCATTGTCATTGTCATTGTCATTGTCGTCGTCATTGTCGTCATCCTCTCGTCCTCGTTGTCGTCATCCCCGTCTCCGTCCCCGTCGTCGTCCTCGTCGTTCCCTGGATGCTCCCGTCGTCCTGTTGTCTCTTCGCTGGCCATCTCCGTCCCCGTCGTCTTCCCTGGCTGGCCGTCTGTGCCCTCGTCGCCTCTGTCCCCGTCGTTGCCTGCCATCCGCCGTTTCGGCCCTTCAGTTGGGTGTTGACGTGACATGGCGCGGGCATGCCTGTTGTGGTTAATTTCAGGCGCGGCAGTGAGAAAGTCCTTCATAAAAACAATAATATTATCTAGCATAGTAATAGTAATAAAGTTTGAGAAATCTACTTACCTTCTACTTGATTTTGCTGCTGTTGCTGTTCTCGTGGACGCATCGTGGAGTACGCGACGATTTGAACCCACGCCGGAGGTTGCCGATTGCCCAAACGGGCGCGAGTTGCCTTATATGTAACCAAGATATTACTTTTCTCAGTGTAATTGCATGGAGCACAACGACTGTGTAGCACATTTAAGACCATGTAGAGATAGAATTAGCCTCTAACTACATCCTCCCCAAATTTTGTATTTTATTATGGCATACATAGAGAGATATCCATGATTCATTGATACCTCCCTGCCAATTCTGGACCCTTAAAGTGCTACTTTACCAATATTGCTCTGAAAAATATGAGAATAATTTGGAAACTACTATGTAAAGTATCTATTGTATTGATGATCAGTGCCTGGCACTTGGTGGTCCCGGAATCTGTTGTAGCCAAGAAATGAAAGGTTCAAAGTAAAGCTGAACTTGAAGTTCGGACTCGGTTGATGGGTCAGCCACAATGCACAATTCTGTGCATTTGCTTGGCTGAAACAAAGGTCCTGGTCCACCCACAATCAGGCACTTATGTGTACCACAATGAGTACTCATTAAAGTACTCCTTAGATTAATTTCAGATTTTTAAGACAAAGTTAGATCATTAAGGGTCCAATTCTGGCAGAGGAATGGAATAAATTGTGAATAGCTCTTGATGCAGGGCCGAATAAAATACAAATTTTGGTATGAGGGTAGATATACCATATTTACACCTTTTGAGGATCTCACTTCGGGTATGCATGCATTGTTGTGCATGCTAGAAGATTCAAAAGCTTCAGCGACACTTCCATGTTTGGCAACTCGAACCCGTTTGGGAAATCGGCAACAGCCGGTTGGCTTTCCCGCGCGAGTTCAAAGCTTCGACTCGTTGATTTCAACAACGCGTCAACGCGTCAGACGGGTGCAGAGGAGCACCCAAGGTAAATTTCTGATTTGAACATTTTTGTCTTCTTTGCTAATTGTTGACCTTTTGCAGCTACACCACGCCAAACACAGGCGAATCCAAAAACCCATCACCAGAACACAACACGCCAGCAAACAGAACGGAAGCCGACGAAAACGGCCACCGTGAGGATGGCGGAAACGAGGCCGCGAGGCCGGGTACGAGGATGCGCCAACGACCAGGACGGACGGCCGAGACAACCATGACGGCAACGATGAGGTCAGTCGACGAGGTCACAGACGGCCGGCGACGGGACAACGGGACGGAGAAGGATAGCGACGGGACGACAGGACGACGGAGACGACGACGACCATCCGGGGGACGACGACAACCATCCAGGTGGCGACGAGGACGACGACGGGGACGGAGACGCGGATGACGACGACAACGAGGACGATGACGACGACGACGGGAACGACGGGAACGGGAACGACAGCGACGGGGACGACGGGGACGAGGACGGCGGAGACGCAGACGAGGACGACAGGACGAGGACGACGGGACGAGGACGGCGGAGACGTAGACGAAGACGACGAGGACAACGGGAACGTATGTACATTCCACTCTCCTCCCTCTCCCTCTCCCTCTCCCTCTCCCTCTCCGTCTCCATCTCTGTCTCCCTCCCGTCCCTTCTGCCTTCCCACCTTCCCCCTTCTCCCACTCCCACTCCCTTCTCCCACTCCCACTCCCTTCTCCCACTCCCACCTTCCTCCCTCTCCCACTCCCCTATCTTCCTCTCACCTGCCTTCTGCCCTTCACTATATAATTATGTATTTGGATAAAATAATCATTAAATTTATGTGTCTATTTTAAGTAATAGTGAGGATATATATATTGATTCCAATGGAGAATTGAGCAATATTAAATAGAAAAGCACAATATTTGAAGTGGGGTAAGTTCTGATTTTGTCATAGATTGTCATTGGGAATAAATAGCTCCTGTAACGGCTGATAGCTGATAGTGAAAGTAAGATATTGTGCATTGTCAAAATAATAATGTTTTAATTTTGCTATTCCCTGTGCTTTTAATAAGTGCATTCAAATTATATTATGTGGTACATTGTGTGTCATGTACAGATTGAAAATTTTTGAGGACTTTATATGGCAGTTTCTGAGTAAATATTGGCTTGAGCTGGTGTGAGCTCTGTCAATGTTGTGAACATGAAATAATTGCAGGCAGACTGGGGTGTGGCTCAAGCCTGTGGACCAACATGAGCCCACATGGCAGCAAGAGCTGGATCCTGGTCAACCAAATCCTGCAGCGAGAGCTAGGCCAGGGTCAACCCAATTCTGCAGCAAGAGCTGAGCATGGCAACCCAGTGCTGGAGCAATAGCCAGACCGTGGTGAACCCAATCCTGCCGATTGAGTGGGTCCAGGATCAAACCAACGCTACAGAATGGGCTGGACCCCAGTCAACCTACCCTGCAGCAATAGCTGGACCCTGGTCAACCCAGTGCTGCAGCAAGAGCTGGGACCAGGTCAACCCAATGCTGCAGTAATTGCTGGACCTGGGTCAACCAAGTGCTGCATCAATAGCTGGACCCTGGTCAACCCAAGCCCTGCAGGAGGTGCTGGACCTGGGTCAACCAAGTGCTGCATCAATAGCTGGACCCCGGTCAACCCAGTGCTGCAGCAAGAGCTGGGACCAGGTCAACCCAATGCTGCAGTAATTGCTGGACCTGGGTCAACCAAGTGCTGCATCAATAGCTGGACCCTGGTCAACCCAAGCCCTGCAGGAGGTGCTGGACCTGGGTCAACCAAGTGCTGCATCAATAGCTGGACCCCGGTCAACCCAGTGCTGCAGCAAGAGCTGGGACCAGGTCAACCCAATGGCGCAGTAATTGCTGGACCTGGGTCAACCAAGTGCTGCAGCAAGAGCTGGGACCAGGTCAACCCAGTGCTGCAGCAATAGCTGGACCCCAGTCAACCTACCCCGCAGCAAGTGCTGGGCCAGGGTCAACCCAGTGCTGCAGAAATAGCTGGACCCTGGTCAACCCAAGCCCTGCAGGAAGTGCTGGACCCTGGTCAACCCAAGCCCTGCAGGAAGTGCTGAACCCAGGTCAACCCAGTGCTGCAGCAAGAGCTGGGACCAGGTCAACCCAATAGCGCAGTAATTGCTGGACCTGGGTCAACCAAGTGCTGCATCAATAGCTGGACCCTGGTCAACCCAAGCCCTGCAGGAGGTGCTGGACCTGGGTCAACCAAGTGCTGCATCAATAGCTGGACCCCGGTCAACCCAGTGCTGCAGCAAGAGCTGGGACCAGGTCAACCCAATGGTGCAGTAATTGCTGGACCTGGGTCAACCAAGTGCTGCATCAATAGCTGGACCCTGGTCAACCCAAGCCCTGCAGGAGGTGCTGGACCTGGGTCAACCCAGTGCTGCAGCAAGAGCTGGGACCAGGTCAACCCAATGCTCCAGCAATAGCTGGCCCTGGGTTGACCCAGTGCTGCAGCAAAAGCTGGCCCTGGGTGCACCCGGTGCAGCAGTAAGAGCTGGACCTGGGTTGACCCGATGCTGCAACAAGAGCTGGACCTGGGTTGACCCAATCCTGCAGCAAGAGCTGGGGCCAGGTCAACCCAATCCTGCAGCCAGAGCTGGGGCCAGGTCAACCCAGCAATCGCTGGACCCCAGTCACCCCCTCCAGCATGTGCTGGGCCCTGGTCAACCCAATGCCACAGCAACAGCTGGGTCCAGGTCAACCCCAGTGTGCAGCAAGAACTGGTCTAGGGTCAACCCAGTGCTGCAGCAATAACTGAAGCCAGGTAAACCCACATGGCTTGAACAGCTGGACCTGGGTCAACCCATCCATCCTGGAATAGCTGCCCTGGGTTAACCTACCCCATGGCAGAGCTGACACCGGGTTGACCCACCCAGGCGCCCTTGACCAGCAAGATCTGTACCTGGGTCAACCTACCACACCACATTTCCCCAGCAAGAGCTGTCTTTTGGGTTAACCTACCCCCCCAGCAAGCAACTGCGCTATGTGTACCTACCTTTTGCAACTATATCTGCGATCGGGTTAACCAAAACGACTGGGTCTACTGATGTATGCGCGAATGGTTACAAGCTGCGGCTCACACCGTTCATGATGCGAGAGTGGGCAATGGCAATTGTGAGGCTTCTTGTTTTGTTCATCACCCATCATCTCACACTTTTATTTAGCATGAGGCCAAAGCTACTCTCTTTGACCCACCCTCGACGCAGGCATTTGATTTGGCATTCCGTGACCCTCCTCGCAATCGACTTGTCAATAACTCAGCCATTCCAGACACCCGCACAGAAAGCTCTGCTGCACCGGTCTCCGATCTTACAGCCATCGCACAAATCATCTCTTCATTTACTCAGGTCATACGACCAGACAGTGTTGTTTCAGCTGCACCGACTCCAACCAAAACCCCACTCAATTTGCCTTGACGATTATCCCCACCGCTAACGCATAGTCCCTCTGACATCCGCCGTTATCTTAGCTATGCAGAGGAGCGGTTAGGTGTTGAGGGTGCTATGAACTACGCAATACCGTTGCAGCTCAAACGCTATGGGCCCGACATACTCTCCGACGTCGCACTCACGGATCTCACAGCATCAGATGTGGGTATAGCCCCAGGCGATGCACTCCGGCTAAAACGAGGCGGCACTGATTGGTGGAATCACATGGCGAAGCGTCAGCGGGAGCAGGAGAAATCTACAGGGAAAGACAAGGTTACGGTCTCTTGGAGTGATCCAAACCCGGCGAAGTGACACAATCCCGGCCAAGGCTCGACTAATCTTGACGGATTGGATTTGTCAAACTTAGCCCAAAGCACAGAGAGCGATCCTGTCAAATATGAACAGCGTTGGAATGATGGGGGATGTAAACGGTTCTATGGCCCACACATGAAACGAGGAGACAAAGGGTCGATGCAGGATTGTGTTGTCTGGTATTTCTGCGAGGGGCGTCAGGACTGGTTTCCGGTGCCACCAGGCTACGTTGCTCCCTACCCAAGTGCTGAAGCCGAGGACGATGACCCATTCCGCTAGTCTGTTTTCAAAAATATATACCATGATACGTAGTTAGTAGCGTAGTTGTTTCGATGCCTCACAATATACTGTTGCCGTTTTTTGCCTAACCCGATGCCCAACATGTTGAGAAATAATTGCAGCGCATAGATTCAGATGATGTGTACAAAATGGAGAAGACTAGATATAACCACTGTTCTGAAACCAACCTGCTGCCTTGGATGGAGTAATACTATTACAGGCCATCATAATATCATACACAGTAGATTCAGAACGGCTGCGACGCAAGAAAGCCTTCATCGAAGAAAATGCGTGCTCGATGGGATTGAAGTCGGGAGAGTATGGCAGTAGAAAAACAAGTTTACATACTGCAATATATTCCTCATTAGTTCCGGCAGCATTCCACAAGCAGAGTGAGCTTACTGTCATGAAAATACGTCACCCCCATACATTTTTCCTCAGATACCACTTATTTTCATGACGATCTTTGACAGATTGTCAGACAAACCCTTACGATTCACACACCCTGCAGAGCGGGGGAGACATTACATTCACAAAACCCCTGGAAGGGGCACCAGACCAGATACAAGTACAGATGATGCAATTACACTATTCTACAGTAATCGCATCCGAGACCGACGACCCCAACTGGACGCGCATGTCATCCAGGAACCGCTCAACCTCCCTTTCCAAAGACCTTTCAATCGCTGTGCGACAAACAACCATAAACCTCGATGCCACCCCGAATGGCAGTGGGAAGCCAGACTCACGATAAGTCAAGTCCCCGACCGGCTCCGGAGAAGGACCCCTCAGGTCCTCAGACGATGAGCCCCAGCTCACTGTGACTAGCGGCGGTATCTCGGCGGACGACTCCTCCGACCTCCACGCATCATCCAATTCTAGAATAAAGACTCAATCAGAAAACCCCAGATGTTCCACCGACCAAAGCACTCACGGTACGGGTCGGCCAGTAACTGGCACAAAAGGACCTTGTGTACCTTAACCAGCGGGCAACACTCCGTGCGATGCCTAGCCTTCCCGCAAGCGAAACACCGACCCAGAGCCCAATAGAGATCCCGATCAGAAGCTGAGAGTTGTATAAGGTGGTGGAACGTATAACAATTAACCTTGATAACTGGGGTGGGGGAGAAGAGCGAAGAAGCCTTGAAGAAAGTGACTTGGTGATAAGGGTGGAGACACATCGCATTTCTGCAGGACAAGCATGCAGAAACCACCAAGCTTTATACACAACGAAGAAGACCCTATCACCAAGAACGGTCCACCGGCAACTGCCAGCAAGACCCGCACGTGACCAGACGTTCAAAACTCCGCTTTCCATCAGACGACACCATTCTTCCCATCATTCACACAAAGACAATAGACACCCCACCCACACCATCACCACCCACACCTGTCAAAGACCGAATCATGACACCATCAATCGCTGCCGCCGTTATCGCTATCGTTATCGCATACGCGTTCCTCCTCGCAACAGTAATCCGAGGAGCACGACGAATCCACGGGGTGATCGACCCCGAGATCCCCCTATCAACATTTGAGGCATTCCGACCCCCCACGATTCACAGCAATGACACGTCACACGGCAGCAGCAACAACAACGGATCAAGCCGCCGAGGTGACGTGTCCCCTTGCGGACCCACCCATGACACATCAGACCGATGCCACGAAGTTACGGAACGTACCGGCACCGCAGTTCCGGCGATGACGAACGTAGGGTACTGCGGCAGAGCTGACGCGTCTACTCACAGGGCGACTAAAAGTGAGTCGGTGCTCATACGACTCACAGAGGCTGCGGGGGGGGACGAAGGGTATAAAAGACGTCGAGCGAGAAGCACGTAGATCCCTAACTTTGACCTCTTGTATTACTCCTAGCAGTTGTACTAGACGTAACAAACTTCATCCAAATTACATCACCTGAACCTTATCCCTGGAAACCCTGCCTCTATTACCGCCGACATCGAGCAACCGTTTGGTCCACTGATCCATCACACGACCGCTAGTCGTGACACTTACACGCGTGATCTTCAACAAGTTCACGGACTTCTTCTGCATGGTGAGTGTTACAATTGTCGAGGACGAGCACACTTCGAGGGCCAGGATAAGGGTTTGTGAGTGGTATCTAGTATGAATTTAGTGACGTGAAGACACATTAGATTGAAACTTACAATAAATTCTGTCAAAAACTGCAAAAACCTTGCCGATGTAACGGATCCTTCCACGATATCGTATGCAATGATACCATCAAGCGTCAGGACAGGGAGTACGCTATACCTCTGACCTCGGATGAAATATTGGCGCTGTACACAATGACTCCCAGCCTTCGCCCAGCCCTTCCTGCGTGTCATGGTCCGCCTATCCACAGAAGATTCATCCGTAAACATCAGCATGTCAGGGTTGGTGATGATCTGGCCAATGTGGTTCATATAGGCAGCTCGTCGGAGCTGATCCCTTTCGATGGCTTCACGGGACACTTGCTTGTTGGTGTAATCGATCCGGCGCAATGTGCGAGTAAGCGTGGATACGGAGACAGCGATCTTTCGGTGATGGTACAATTGGTCCTGGATTTCATCAAGAAACAGTGTTGGGGAGTTTTCAAGAAGGGAGATAATGAAAATGATATCGGATGTGGTGAGTTTGCGCCCGCGCTGTACTTTACAGGGATTGGAAGTGACGCCGTATTTCTGATGATACTGGAGGGCGTGGTATACTGAAGATTTCCTAATACCAAGTACCTTGCAGATCCCCTTGATAGACATGTTGTGCTGGTGGTACAATATGGGAACACGGTCCTTGAGTGCAGTGGGAATAAGCCTGCCCATGTCGAGCGTTTAGAGTACTTAGTCGGCGCTACAAAATTGTACATGGAATCTCGGCAGACTACATATTTGGAAATGCACAGCCACCTCCAAATTTTGGAGTTTCCACACCTCGATGAAAACAGCTGTAAATTTATTGCGATTTGCAAAACTAACCAAACAAAACTATCAATGATATACTGGGTGGATTAGGATGGTTTTATATGCAAACTTTATCTATTCTCTGAGGGCTATACAATCATGTTATTACATCTAAGAAAATTAGGATGTGTGCACTGTGCAGAGTTAATGCAAAAAAGTGACTGAGACTTGTATGGTTCATAGCCTGTCCGAGGAATAATGCTGAAGCACAGCATGTATTCTACTCACCACAAGAAACTTCTAGTAGATTTAGCTAGTAGTATAAAAGCCCTCTCAGAGAGAGGTAAATATAATTCATTCCACATAAATTAACTTAGCGGTCAACAACCACTGCAACTATATATTCCAATACATCGGGAAATCGGTGAGGTGCTGGCATGACCAGTCGGAGTTGATAAGTGGCTGTATGGATGCCAAGCGCCGGTCAAGCATGGTAAAGGATGGTACAGGTTGACGCGGCAGTTGTCAGTCAGGGGTTGAATGGCCATGGTGTACAATACTTGCAATTGAGGGATCATGCATCCATCATGGTTTATATCTGGTAGCAACATTGATTTTCAGAAAACTCCCTTGGTAATTTCTACAAAGTATGGCAGATAAAGTATCAGGCCTGATAGGTGGCTGTGTGGATGCCGAGTGCCGGTCACGTCTGAGATTGAATGATAATAGTGTACTTCATCGTTTATATATATTCAAGTTCCACCAAGTGAACTAATTACATTTAAATCGAGCCAGGGATGACTTCTGGCAGGGAAGGGAGCGAGAGGGTGTGGAAAGGGAGGGTGGGCAGGAGACGAGAGGGTGTGGGAGAGGATAAGCAGGCCACAACTTGAAGAGCAGGCAAAGGGGATGGGGATGAAGGGGCTGGGGGCAAAGGGAGTAGTAGGGAGTGGCTTTGCCGGTGCAAGTAAACATATGAATGTAGACTAGGAGGACAACCCTGGGTGTGTCAAAATGAATATCAATTTTTGGATCAGGCATACCGTACAAGTCGCGTACATTACAGGCAGAGGGGTGATTAAGCGATCAGGTACTTCATTTATAGCAGCGAGCACCGGAGCATGGTTGCATCACCAAGATCCATATGTCATCCATACAATCGTCCAAATCATCGCTCTCATCTAGTTGCTCAAGTTCGTTGCAGGATTCCTCCGCATCATCCCAATCTTCGTCCTCCTCGTCTTGACAAAGCTGCATCTCGATCATCAGGAACAATGTCCTCACCAATTTCAACAGCAACCTGTCGCGGTCACAATCTTGCTCACGCGCCCTAGGCATTGTCTTGACCGCGACAAGCTGTGAGCCCACCCCTACATCCACCCTGCGACGATCCGAACCGGACTCGGCGGACTCGGTGATGCGAAGTCCCTGGAGGGCCTCCACGACTGGAGTCGTGCCAGCAATGTGAGCACCTTTTGGATATGCCCCCACACGGGCAGGTGCAGAGAGGGGTTCGGTGGACGCGTCCTCGGTGAGCCAGACACTGCTGAACGTGCCCTGTCCAAGAGTACGCACGAGTATGAGAGTGATGTGGCGAGCCAGGACTGCCGGGGGTGTGAGAGGAAAGAATGGATCCGGGGACGAGAGCGGAGTCTGGGTTCTCTGGATAATATACAGGGTCTATGGGTGGTGGAGGTGGTAGGCAGGTGGAGGTGGAAGTGGAAGACAGGGAAGACGAAAGAGAGGGAACCAGGGACGGTGGGCGGGGGGTGGACTCTGCGTCAAATGAGATAGGGATGAGATGAGGGGTGTGTCGAGGTGTTCAGTGTCAAGGTCGAGGATTTGTAGTGATGATGATTGGGTGGGGGCGCAGATGTCTTGCTTGGGGGCGTGCTCGGGATGCTGGAGGGAGAGACAATACGGAGATGTCAGAGAGGGTGGAGGAGACAGACGGGGAGGTCGTGCGATGACTTTTTGCTGCAGGGGGTGTTGGTGACAGACATGGACGGCGCCGCCGAGCATTGCAGTTTCACTGCTGAACACGTCACCCTTGAGGTGCTTATCAGATAGTATTCTTAATTTCTTTTATGAAAACACTTACCAATATCCATCTCATGCCGAAAAAGTCGAAAGCTGAGATTTTAACCGCTGAAAAAATGTGGAAAAAGCATCATTCAGAGTTAAGGAGGGAGGGAACTGGCTTGAGGTGATGCTGGCGTATGAATCTGCCGTTCCTGTCCATCGATGCTTTCTGATGTAAGTCGTTTTGTTCATCTTCTCCTGCAATACATTTACTAGTATCCCTCCAAAGCTTTCTACCATACTCTGGACAACATCTCTCGGAAGACTTGGCGGGAGCACACTTGCGGTCACTCTTTGGTGACACCCTTGAACCCATAAACTGCGTATTGATTGGAACACTTCCCAGCATATGGGGCAGCAGAGTTTAGAAACTCCGATGACACCCTCTACTTCCTACACAAAAATCAGTAGGCTTCACTGTTTTTTTTAAAAAAAAACTACCTTGAAGCCATGCTTCCGGCCCAAAATCCACACCAACAGAATCAATTCGCAGTGAGTCGTCCTGTCGTAGCACGTTCCTTTTTCCAATCTCTCGAGAAAGCCCGAATACTTTTTCGTTTCGCCTCTTTCGTCGGCCAGGACAGATATTTCTTGTATAAATGAAATGATGTCGCTGATTTCCTGAGCTTCCGCACATGGTAAGATTTCAGGGATGACGTCCTTCCAGTTTCGCGCAGTTGTTCCCGGGTGTTCGGTAGTGAGGACGTCGATTTTAATTCTTGCATTATTTCTCGAAGTATAATCCGAGAGTTGAGCAGTTGCATCGAAGAACGCTACCTGTAGGCGCAACCAAGCCATGTACGCAGGGCGTAATGGTAACTCCATAATGGTATGGAGGTCTTGATCCTCTTCTGGCTCATCGTCCTCGTCCTGCACGGCTCCTTTGGATGGGTCCCTTTTAATGACAGGGTGCAGGTGGGGTGGGTCGATCCTGTCGAGGTGAATCGCGAGTGACGAGGAATTGACAACGGCCCGCAATGCCAATCCGAAAAATGCAATGTTATAGACAGTGGACTCGTGGAACATTTTGGGATCGTTCTTCGTTTGGCTTTTGAGAGTCTCGAGAGACTTCCTGTACTCGAGAAGAATGGTACGGAGGAGTTGGTGGAAGTTGTTGCAGGTTGATTCCGTGTATAATAGTGTGTTAGGTTTAAACTTTTTAACACTGTCCATAAGATCTGGGATTTTCAAACCAACCCAGTTAAATTTTTCTTGTACAACCTCGTCAGAGAGCCAAGACGCAAGTCCAGAGTCTTGAAAGTCGGCAGTTTGTTGTGTCTGAGGAAAGGGACCACTACGCTTATTGTCTGGGAGGTCAACTAGACCGTTGAAAAACGGTAAGGAAGAGAGATCGTTGGTGAGTCGTTCGAGCATCTTTGGATGCGATTTCCAGGACACATAGACATCGAGATCTGATTCTTTCGCTATCAGCATTTGTATTGCCGTCGCATGGTCTTGAAATGTTTGATCGGTTCTAGCGCGAAGTTTGAATAAATAAATACATAAATACATAAACAGGACTTACTCGACGTTTTTCAAAAAAGTGAGCGGATCGGACATATCAGGGGTCACTGTAGTAAAGAGAGTTGGTTCTCCCTTGAATGTCAAGGCGTCGTGCGGATTCGTAGCCTTTTTGGGATTGCGGGGATTGGTGGTAGCGACAAAAGTCAGGAGACGTGAATCGGATGAACGCATAGGGACGGCGGCTACAATTTCATGAGACCATACCAAGAGGAGTGAGACTGCGTTCGCCAAGCGAAGCAAGTTCTTCTTTTCATTAGGAATCTCGGCTACATTCTGGATCAACATTGGGCATTTTCCTCAATGGATTGGTGGCTTCGAAAATTTCGCCAGTAAGGCGTTAATCGTTCGAAAAGTGTGCAGCGCATCGGTGGACATAGTGGGTAGATGATAATAATGCCAGCCCTCAGGACGAACCTAAATACAGGAGTTTCTGAACGCCATAGGAACGCCGTTCAGTTTGACATAAAGCTATAGACAACCGCGTCGGAAAGCCACGCACTGGCAGCAGACGTTGACAACCAGAGAGAAATGACAAGCCTGAGAATACAATCGTAGACTGCGGCAACAGCGTTGGAACACCATGGAGCACAGCAATAGCAGAAGTTGACAACCGGGGAGAAATGGCAAGCCTGAGAATACAATTGGAGGCTGCAACAGCGTTGGAACGCTGTGGAGCACTGGCGGGAACTACGGAGTCCGAACTTAAAGCATCGAGTCGGCGGTTTGTCCAACTTGAACTTGAACTTGAACTTGAAAGTGCCTGCATCATGATGATCCGTTGGAGTCTGACTCGGAGCCTCGACTGAGCTGGGCCAGCTATTTGTTCAAGTTTGGTCTTTTCCAAAGAGGCAGGTCCTTACTCTCGGAGTAATGGAAGCCCGCAATTTGGGAACTCCCGAACGTTGAGTGCCGCCGAGAACCACAAGTTGAAGGTTCAAGTTGTCACGGTCGCCATCATGATCATGATTTGAGCTTGAAGTCAAGCTTGTGAAGTTCAGCACCCCACGAAATGGCCGACCATGATAGTACCAATACCCAAGACAGGATTCTTACCTTTCGGACTATCACTACGTTGTTGGAGATCCTCCAGTGTCTCAATGCGCCAAGAGACCACCGTAGTGTTGCTGAAGTTCAGTTCAGTTCAGAAACAGGTTTGGAGCATATTTGTGAAATATCTCAAGGAGATTAATTTGCGTTTGCCCAGAATTTTTTTCAAGGCTTCTTTAACACTTTAAATTCTCTCGTATAAGTTGTGCCTGAAGGGAATGTAAAAATTGAAATTTATAAAAATGCAAAAGGGGGTGTAAGTCCGAGGTTTTTTGATTTTTTGAAAAACCTCGGACTTACACCCCCTTTTGCATTTTTATAAATTTCAATTTTTACATTCCCTTCAGGCACAACTCATACAAGAGAATTTAAAGTGTTACAGAAGCCATCAAAAAAATTCTGGGCAAACACAAATTAATCTCCTTGAGATATTTCACAAATATGCTCCAAACCTGTTTCTGAACTGAACTGAACTTCAGCAACACTAGACCACCGGCAATTCCCGCTGCTGAGGGGATACACTGCGAACTCGGACCACGATGAATGTCTTGCTGCTCTTGCCACGCTCCTGGCTAGGGACCGTGAATTCACCGCGGTATCAATCACCCAAAAGCAGAATTCTGTTTGGGAACTGACCGTTTGCCATCATGAAGAGCGGCCCAAGGCTACAGCTACAACCATTCCCAGCCCTCAGATGACTGCCAGTGACGCTCGCTCCTCAACGATTAGGGCAGAGGAATTTTCCATTCTAACTCCAGACGCATGTGACATCGACCCATCCAATCCTTTTCCATATATAAGAAAAACGTGGTAAGTACTCAATGTCTATGCCAACAAATTTTCTTTCTCACACATTGTACTAGGACTTCACAGTCATACCAAGGACATGCAGCTGCAATTGCTTGCCTTTTCGGTTTACACACACTCTCTCCGGAGAAGATAGGCATCTTCGTCTATGTAACCTCCAATGCCTATCCCATGATACTTCATCAAATTCAACACCCAAATTATTCTTTGCCGTTTCTCAACCCCCTTTTAACTACCCAAAATTATTATCACCAGCGTCCGTTTCCAAAAGACAAACTGTTGCTTCCTCGAGATATCACCTTTATCAAAACCTTCTCAGAGCCTGACATCCAATACATTCTGGAACCTTCGATAACCGACTTCCCTAACCTCATGGCTGCGGTGAATAGCTACCAACCGAATGCGACCCCTCCCTGCATTTATACCGATATAACCTGCCCCGAGTTTCATCAGCTACTATGCCATCTGCTTCATAAATTCATGGAGTTTCTTCAGGTGCTCGACAAATACACCGCTGTAGAGGCTCCGGGCCATCTGGACCCGAATCCTCTTCATATCCCACTTCGTCCCCATCCATTCCCATTCAGGTATCGTCGATTCCGCCCGATTCCGGTCCTTTCCGTCGATTCCGCTCTGGATTCCGCCTCCGGAATCGTTCCTACTCAAGATGCGATGTCTCTAATGACCCGGAATCACTATGTATATAGTTACATATGATATATCTTCGTTTCCCGTTACTTAGTACATAGCATCATTCCTCCTATACTCCGCTCCACTCCTCTCCTATCAGTTACAGCCTTCGGTTGTAGTACATAGTTACTACAGCACAGGATCTCTCCCAGTAGTATAAAAGATGTATCCTTATACTACAACCATCAGATCATATCATATCCCACCATATCATATTGCATCCCTTCAGTTCTATTTCTTAGTCCTCACTTCGTATCGTCTCATCAGTCTTCGTACTCCACTCTCTTCACTTCCCCTCTGATCCAGAACCCTGGATTCGGGTTGGATTGACTAGACACTACAAAGACACTAAACTCCTCTGATCACTTCTTAGCTGATCACCCCTTTTCGTAGATTCCCATTCGGGTCTACAACCGAACTCGCCGTCACACCGCTCGTACATTGTCAGATGACAATATGAAACTTTTCGAAATCGCAGCTTATCGCGCTACAATTTGTGGATTGCCCTCTGAGATCTCATTTTTTCCTCCTATTTAGAGGACCATTTGAACAGAATGGAGCTTCCCGACCCTCAGAATGGAGCGGATACGAATGTAGAGGATGGTTATTGGGATGCAGAACTTCTGGATGTTCAAGTATTGGGGATTCACATCGGGGAACCTTCCATAGCCGACTCATATACATGTTGGTTGCATTTGCAGGTGGTTCAATTTGAAGCTGTTAGCAAACTCCTTGCATTCACGTCTAGTCGGAACCCAATGTCCTTCTCTCTCAAAGTCGTTGGCAATCATTCTACAGGGACACAAATGCATCCTTGGAAACAGGTTATCGAAGAAATCATGTCCCTCCCCGGTATCAGTCATCCGTCTAACTGCTCTGCGCAGGATGCCATCATAGCAATTGAGAAATTAGTCTCGACAAACGCGATGTTCCAAAATTTCTTAAACATTCACATGGCGAATGGTGAAAACTTCTACGGGACGCTGCATTGCGCAGCTAGCATGGCGACTATCCATCAGGCTACATCTGCAGTAAGTGCTATATTTAATATCTCAGCTGTATGTTAATCTGATATTATTCTGCGATATAGCCTGCAGACAATGTTGTTGGGTTATCCAATCAATGTTGCCGTGCCTGTTCGCACTTGTTCTCTCTTTTGGGAGTTCGTGAAGCACAGTTCTTTGAAGTCCTGGCTCCGAGCCAAAGATTTACTGCATGCACACTGCCATTGTCGCTGCTGGTTCAAATACTTGAATCAATGATTACTTTCTTTGGGAAGGAGTTAAAATGCCTCATACTGGATATGGATGTCTCATCGCACGTTTCGCATTTTGTTTCAGATTCACTGGAAATGACCACCAATATGACTTTCTTTAGTTCTTTCTTCGATAAGATCCTTAACATTATGCGCCTGCAATCAGCTTGAATGTACTAGTAGTAGGCAATAAATATTTCATTTTCCCTCCCAAACCTTTAGTAAAAGAATAAGGATGATTGCAAACATCACAATGTCAGCCTAGAAGAGGTTCCATACAGCGCGTTACATATTGGGAACTTACATTTCGAGGTAACGTACTCTATCATTTTTAAAACAGCTGTAATAACGAGCATGCATGCGTACTTTCGTATCGCAAAGTATGGCCATCCCATGTTGCGATTCAGGGACACACTTCACACAGGCCCACCTGGAGGTCCATTCCCATGTCCAGGCCGGATAACTTGACCTATGCACGATTAGAATAGTACTTGCCATGCATGAGAACTTTGACGCCAGGATGACGGGAGCAAGAAGGGCGCGGCAGGGACAGGGAGAGAGGAGGAGAGGGGGAAGCTTGGAGGCTTCAGTTGGATTAAGGGATCCTGGGCTGTTGGTTGTGTTTGGAGGAAGGTTCCAGCTTGAGGAGTGGGGGGGCCTGCATTGCAGGCATGACATCTACGACATCCTTTTCTGGCTCATCATTGAGAACAGTCATGTCAAAGATTGTTGTAGAGGTGATGGAGACCTCTGGTACACATAGTGGTAGGCTCGTGAGTGGATGGAGAAGATGACAAAGGGTTGGCTTGTGGGGCCGTGATCATCTGCATGTAGTAGTTTTTGGCTGGGACTCCAAGTTGAAAGGAGAGATAATGGAGGCAAGGGAAAGCAGGTTCCCGTAGTCAAGCTCCGTACACGCCATCCATGGTATCCGAGTCATGGCTGGAATCATCATCTGTAAGTCCTTTGCTGTTATCTATTGTGATATCTTCCCAGAGGTCGTCATCACGATTTCTCAGTTCGAACTCGGGTTGCTCAATGTCAGATTCATTGTCATTAAAAACTGGTGTTGCATCCTCTGATGTTGGAACACCTTGCGGGCGGTTCAAGTCTGTGTTAGATTCAGACTCGGAAAATATGGTCACGGCTCTGCTTGGGGTTTGATCATGAGCATAGACATGTCCAACTCCAAGACCCCAGTGATAGCGCATGACCATGTCACGGTCCACAAATCTAGAAAATCTGGGAGGTAAGCACTGATAACACATTGAGCCAAAAATATAATCACCGATTGACATAGTAGCTCTTCCAATCTTTGGCATCTTTGGCACAAGGGGAGAGACCAATGCCATCATGATGGACTGCTCCGCTCGCAAACCTGGGCGTAATGTAACTTCTACGCACCACATCACTGGGATCCACAAATCCGAAAGCGCCATCACTTGCTGTCAGAGGAAATTGAACACAGTCCAGACGATGGTCTGTCCAACTAACTGACTGGCTTCCGAGGTACTGGAACCATCGCACCCACAGGAACTCCAACCTCCTCGGCACATAATCATGCATTCCCTCCCCAACATAGATGACGTTGGTGTGGAAAATACCAAGGACACGTGCATATAAGAAGGGGTGGTTTGAATTGGCCTGGAGATCATCAGGTTTCGCAAGCAGCATGATATCGCGATGGGATGTGCCAGGATTGACCACGTCTTGTGATCGTCGGACATCATAGGTTGTGAAATTGAATCTGGCCACATTGTGACAATAAATGCGATCACTTTTGAAGATCACAGCATTTTCTCCAACCGTTGTACTTGTTAGACCACACGCTAGTGTTTGGGAAGAACTGTTGCAGCTAGTTGATGCCTGTTCCTGAGACAAGATTGCTTGCATGCGAGGAAGTAGATGATCTTTGAGCTTCAGAATAAAATCCTGCCATCCAATGAGCTCAATCGAGTTTTCTAATCATAAGTTTAGGTCACTACCATGACTGCAGGATCGCGAGCATGTTTCTGTAAGAAAAGCAGAATATTCTCGGGATGGTTTTGCGATTTTCCAATAAAGTGATGCACCTCGGGCGGATTGGGGTGTGCAGCCTCATCTGTTTGGTGTTGAGCACGAATATGACGGATACGGTTCTGGCGTCGCTCAATCCGCGTCATTTGACAAATAAAGTCCTTGCGGCTAGTGCGGGTGTACCATCCTTTGGGTGAGCGGTGTTCCAGCTCACCCTAAGTAGAACAGTTGGTATGTATTTAAACTGAGCCATTGACGACTCACTGGTTCCGTCGAGTACGAGTCCGTAGTGCCATATCTTCTGATTGTAGTGGTATAGTCGCTAGGGCAGGACAGGGGTTACCCTCGGGTAAATTTTCCTGTACCCGGACCCCTGACCCTTCAAACCGTACCCCTTTCGGGTAGGGGTTCAACCCAACCCTTCATCATATGCGGTGTCTCACAATACCGTAAGGGTAGACAAAAACCACCAGGGTCAGGGTTATATTTGGGGGGTATCTATGGCAACAAATCAAACTACTCGACAATTTCCACATCTTCTGCACCATCTGCATGCGCTGCCTTCTTTTTCCCCATGTTAGCACGCACAGCGTCAATCAAATCTTTCATGACAACGAGATCACGTCGGGACCAAGAACCAAGACACAAGAACGAGCGAAGAGATTGAGAGGAGAGAGCATTCCGGGTGTGGCTAAGAAGATGCCGGCCCTGTGAAAAGACTCGTTCAACTGCTGTGGAGGTGGCTGCAAACGACAGATCAGATATATTATAGATCAGAAGGCAGGACTTACGAGGTGCACTTAAGAAGTCCAACGCCATCCGTGATAGGCAAGGATATGCGTGCCGATTATCCGACCACCATTTCAAAGGGTCGGTCACATTCTCAACCGGGAGACGAAGGTATTCATCAATCTCACTAACAGGAGCTGTCGTGGTTACAGAGAGGTTCCCAAACATCGTGAACTCGCACTTATTCTGGCAGACCATTAGATACACAACCAGAGAGATCGACGAGGACAGCGTACCGTCACATTGTCCGTGGCCTTGTTCGCCGGTACATCCTCGCTCTTGCCCTTCTTATCCTTATCCTTCTCGTACACTGAAATGAACTCTTCACGAACCATGTTCTCAGCCTGCTCCACCCACTCCTCTTCCCATTCATGCTGCTTGAAGTATTCGAGTTTCATGCCGGGGTGGAGTACCATAGCAATGCGATAGATAGCGGAGGAATCTGTGAGAGAATAATAGCGATCCATTTTTTTCTGTGCAAGCTTCATTGCTGCAACGATGGCGGGGTGATAGCGATGCTTCGTGGTAAGGTTTAGACTGCTCGAGAGACGATCCATGGCAGGTATGACTGCAGCGATGCTTGCATTATCTTGCGAGAAGTACAGCGTGGCGGTCTTATATAGCTGTGAGTTCATCAGCACCTCGATTGGAGAATGACCGACTGACACGTACGCTGAGTAGACCAACCAACTCCTCAATTATCCTCCAATGCTCCTCATCCAGTTCATGTTTGCGAAACTTGACCTGCTTATCGACAGTGATCGCATCAATGGGTTGGCGATAACGGAGCGCAAACTCCATCATATCAAATGTGGAGTTCCAACGCGTGACTACATCACGAGGGATGAGGTTGGGAAGCAGGTTGGCATCCCTGCAGTGACGGCGCCAAGCGGGGAGCGCAATAGTCGTAGAGTTGATGATAGCAAAGGAAAGCTGACGGAGCCTAGACACAGCATCACGGACAACTTCAGTGTCGGCCAATATATCCTCTTTATCAATCTCATTCAGCCTGTCGAGCTCATCAATTCCATCGTCGTCATCGTCGTCGTCGACATCGTCATCATGAACTGATGCCAGATCTGCGTGGTCTCTGTTGTCATCCTCGGCAATGATCTTGGCGCTATTCTGCTCCACCTCTCCATCAGCATCATCAAGATTAGTGCCCTTGGTCATGCCGGGGTTGAAAGGGCGAACAAGACTCCTAGCGGAGAGTTGTACAGTGTGATTAAAACACCGGACCCGTCCATCGGCATTGAAGGAGTTGTCAAGCTTGGCAAGAGCATCCGTTTGCTTGTCATTGGCACTGGCATTATCGGCATTCATCACAAGGATCTTTGATCATTGTGAGCATGATACAAAGACCTGCAAACCCGGAACATACCTTCTGCGTAAGGCCAAACCGAATGAGCATGTCTTGAAAAGTATTGGCCATAGTGACACCGGTGTGCGACTCAGCGACTTCAGCAATGTCCAACAAGAATGAGAGTGGTTTGCCTTGGTACTCGAGATGAACAGTCCAACCGATATAAGCATGGTGATTAGGCGACGTCCAGGCATCAGTCGCAAAATGGAGACGACCAGGATGCGCCTGATGCGAGTGTCAGCACAATGGTGGAAACAATGAGGAGTTGGAGACGTACTCGAAGTAAATTGCCAATACGATCGAGACACTTCTCATATGAGGTCTTGACATCGCGAGCGACGGTCTTCGGTGAAGGAATACTGATGTGGGGCCGGCCAGCAGTCAAGAGCTCGATAAGTTCGCGGTCAGACATGATACCGAGTGCACGATTGCTCTCGGTAACCCATTTAACAATGTGGGCCCTAGACATTCAGCTAAGCAATTTTGTGGTAAGTGCACTGGTGAAACGCACATACCGGACTTCAACATTCGAATGAGCGCGATGAGAGTACGTGACGGGTTTTTGGCCTTGACGAGCAAACGCCTGGAAAATTGAACCACTGCGCGCCTCGGCTTCCTTTGTGTTGAGGGCAGTATGCACAGCTTCAACGCCGAAGCAACGATTGGCGTGATGTTTGAGATTGGCAGTCGATGAGCGATCCTGCTTGTCTTGGAATCGCCGAACGCCACCAAGTGTCGTTTTGCAGTGGCTGGCAGCGCAGGGGAAGAAGTAACAGAGTCGTCCGTCAATGTATTCGATGCTGACATTGGACTTGAAAAAGGAATAAATGGGAGAGCGCCAGCTGCTCTTAGCTTTCTCTGTTGAACGTGAGTGAGGGTGGCTACGTCGCAGAAGGAGAACTCACCGAGCACTTGCTCATCCGACATCTCAGGATCATCCGAGTCGATCTCGATCAAACTAGTGTTATCGTCCCCATCGGCTTCATTCTCGTCAAGGAGAGCATCGGTGGAGGGTTCAGAACGACTGGAATTTGAACGCTTAATTTTTTTGGCCGGTTGCTTGGCTGCAGCAGCACAATCCTTCAGAGACTCGGCGGGTCTCTTAACGGGCTGCTTGACAGCGGCGCGCGAGGAAGCATCGTTGGAAGTGAAAGTGGATTTGGTAGACATGGACGCGGAAGACTTTGCAGAACGAGTATCAGAGGGTTTGGTCATGGCGGACTGAACGAAGAGGACGAAAAGAACTTACTGATTTTATAGACTCGAGCCGGATCTTGATAAAACCCCGTTTCGATCGCGCTAAGATAAATTCTGGCTGGCTGCCGTGCTTGTGCGACGGCATCGGTGGTGGCCGCATGGACTGCACCCTATCAACTCAGGCAACATCGAGAAAAATTAGTTTAAACGAATGAAAAAAAAAAAAAAACCCCCGACCGAGTGTCTGGGCAGGAACTAGTGTTGAATGGGCAATATTCGAGGCTCGCTGAGCCACAGGTTGGCGTTCGAGGTGCGTGGCCAAAATGAAGGAGCTAAAAAAAATCACGCAAGCTTTACCAAAAAGCGCAGCATGAAAGGGGACAGAACTTACCAGGCTTGGGAAGTTGATTATATGTGTCTGATATTGGGTGGCGCACAAGCCCTGAGCGATGTTGAATGGGCAATATTCGAGTCACAGGTTGGCATTCGAGGTGTGCGGCCAAAATGAAGAAGCTAAAAATCACACAAGCTTTACCAAAAAGCACAGCATGAAAGGGGACAGGACTTACCAGGCTTGGGAAGTTGATTATACGTGTCCGATATTGGGTGGTGCACAAGCCCTGAGCGATGTGGGTTGACGTTGAGGACTCGCGAGTGGTCCTGTGCTTACATAAACCACAAACCCGGTAACCCGCCAAACCGGGGGTAAGGGTGGCGGTTCAACAGCGGGTTACCAAAAGGGACACCGGACCCGTACCCCAGCAACCCAAGGGCCGAAAACCCCGGGTTTACCCCTACCCTTGTCCTGCCCTAATAGTCGCCGAGCGAATGCCACTTGTACGTGTTGAGATTTAAAGTCTTGAGGCGTCGGGCAATGCTATCCGGTTGGGCAGCTGCAGCACTCTCAGATATGATAGCTTCAGTACTGCTAATATCTGACCGCTGGTCACTGGCTTCAGCGCCGGCAGGCCTGGAATGACAGACTGGAACAACACAATTGGCGGCTTGCTTTTGAGTGCGCTTTTCCTTTGCTTGGCGGCGAACACGAGCATTGAACTCCCGTTCAAGTTCGTGAGTTATGAAAGCGGCACATGTCGTTTCGTTGAAAATACGAAGTTTGTCGCCAAAAGAGGCTGTGACTGCATCCATGATATTCAAGGTGAGGTCGTTATGCATACGCAGTTTTGCCAAAGCGTGCCAATGTGCGGCGACAAAGAGGAGTTCTAAAATCTGTCGATTGTGTGGTTCGGGAAGTAGTCTGTCAAATACAGGGATGACACACTGACGTGAAAGGTAAGATTTTGTAAATTGTTGGGAATAGATTCACATACTTGCAAGAGGTTCTTGAACTTCCCTGCTGTCATGTTTTTCAATTCAGAACAATTGGCTGAGAACTTCCGGATTGCGTCCCCAAATGAAGGCAAGAGTCTATAACTTGAGCTAGTCATTAGTTTAGCCACATAACAACAATAAGTATCTTTACCGACGATCCAATTCCATGAGTAGATTTGCACCACCGTGTGATTTGAGAATGCGAAGAAGGTGAATAAAGAGAGCTTTCCATACACCCAGTTCAAATTCGTGCATCAAATCTACGACCAGCATCAAGAATAGATTGAAGCCAAAGGCGGCCAGTCTAGTCAAAAAGGCATTCTAATGATAAAGATCAGCCTACAGCATGAAGTTAAAACTTGGAATCTCACCCTATTTGGAACCAGGGATGTGGCCTTGAGCAGCCTTTCCACAGGTGTGCTGTTCACCTGCTCGTTATTAGAGTAGATCAGCTTCCTGGCAGCAGAAACCAAGCTCTGCCGTTGGTGGTCATTGACTCGCGCCCATGTTACCCGACGCCGCGTATCGCTAGAGGTTCCGAGATTATGAACATTGTCTAAAGCGATGAGACACCGCGGGCAAGGGCAACAACCCAAATTATGAATACTAGCAAGTAGAATTCTGTTCGAGATTCATTTCTGCTATACTTACAAAAGCGGATGATGAACTTACTTCTCAGGGTAATCCGCCGAGTAAGTAAATATCCGAGGGTAGAACCGATGCCTGACTCCGTCACAGCAGGTAATGACAATGCCATGACTCCAAGCCTCCAGAAACTCATCGTCGAGAAGAACTAGCCATTGTGCATGCATGAGCTCCCGAGCGCAGTGGGTCATAAACTGGTCATTTGGGACTTTTCCACCTGCTGTTTGTTTGGCAGAAAATTCCTTGAAGTCTTCCGGAAGCTGTTGCATGCCAGTGAGGAATGGATGAAGTGGCTGAATATGAAGAAATGTTGCACTCACATTTCAGAAGTAAGCAACATGATGGCACAAGTGACATGAGGGTTTGCACCGACGATATTTTGATTCGTTGCCAAAATACATGTAAAGAGGCCATATCTTTGCAGTGCCGAATGACGTCAGATGCATAACATCTGACCAGAACATCAACGCGACAACCACCTGGGGAAGATCACACCCGGGCTCTCCAGGAGACTCTTGTAGTGTACAATGTGTGTCGATGAATGCAGGTGAGGTGTAGATTTCGCCCTGCACCCGTGCAGAGTGCTGAGCTTCGCTAGGTTGCCAATGGAGCTCGTAAGGCTCATAATGAAAGTGCCGATTACCAGCTGGGTCTGAAAGCTTCTCCCGAATGACTGAGACTAAACTACGGTGATAGAAATCTGGTACAGTATAATCTCGGGGTCCAGCGCCAGGATCGGATAGGATTCCACGACGGGTATGGTACGGTACGGAAATTGTGACTGGTGTACGCATCCATCCAGCATCCTCATCTAACCATTCCCCTTCACTTTCGCTTGCCAGAGTGTCATTGATTTTATCCCATTTTGTATCCCGAATATTGGATGAAAGAAACTCAGGGTCACCAACGATATCCAAAAGTTCTTTGAAGCTCGATTGCGATTTCTGGATTCCTCCATTCCAATACCACTCGCCTAAGCGGAACGAACTACGATTCGGATATGGGTAATACATTGACGGAGAAGAGGTTGACGGAGAGAATTCAGGGATGTCCGACAGTTCATTCAATTGGTTGTGCTCCTCTGGATCATGCGAGGGAGGCTCGGTGGAATAATATCGACGTGATAAACCAAATACGTTGCGTTCGGTGGCAAATACTTGGCCAAGCCAACAGCGCAGAGACCCAATGCCCAAAGGCTGCGGGGAAGTGCCACTTTCATTTGACAGGGAAGGATGTACATCACTAGGAACGTTGGGTTGGGTGAGAGATGGCGGTGGTAGCGGACGTGGTGGTTGTGGTAGTAGATCCCTGAATCGCAAGGGGAGTTGGCGATTAAGCCTGCGGGTCCATGGCCTACGCTCCATCAGGGTCATCTCGCAATCATCAGCCTCATCATTGGCATCTGTGGTGTCGCCTATGGTAGTCTACAAGTAATGTGTCAACGCAGAATTTTCATCCATCGTCATTAGGGGAACACACCTCAACTATCGCCGGCGAGCCTGCCTGATCTGACACCACTGTCAAGCCCACCGAAACCTGAGGGGGCTGCCTGGGCTCCGGAGGCCTGGTCCGGAGACAACATCTTTTGGTGCCTGTCCACATTTGCTTTGCCTTGTCTAGGGCGTTGGCGAGGTGTTTCTTCGATGACTGGCATGTACGTCTGTGGTTCGTGAGAGCGTTGACTTGCGGGAAGGATCGTCCGCACACACAAAGTGATTCACTTGTAGCATTTTCATGCCAGTGGTTGTCCATGTTACACGCCGTAAGAACAGCTTGTTACGAGTTCTTTTAATTTATTAAAAGACTCGTTCTTTATGAGACCTGGTTCAGTGAGGGTTCGTAATTAATTAATTGATTGATTAATTAATTAATTAATGTTTGTGCATCGCCTGTAGAGAAAATTTTTTTGGGCAAGAGATATGATTCTACTTCTGATACTGGAAAATCAGATACAGTTGGGGCCATGTGTGGACAAGCTTATATAAGCATCCAAATATAGGTTGTTGCAAAAAAGACAAATTACCTTCCAATTATATTCAAAATATTCGTACTGGTCTCAATTCTTATCAGAATCAGCTGAAAATTGAACTGCTGACTAATATTATCATTTCGGGTTGGGTGTGACAGTGACATGTGACCAATCTAACCATATAAGGCAATTTTTGATATTATATAGCAAATTTTTTGCTGATCATAATGGTGACAGTCACATGTGACTAGTCTAACCATATAAGGCAATTTTACACCATATATGCTAAATTTTGAGGTGATCACAGGAGTCATAGTCACATGTGACCGCTGTTACTATATATAGAAATATCAGCCATATAAGCAGAAATCAGTGTAACTCAGATGATATAATGTTATTTTTACTTAAAACATATAATTCAATGTGATATTGCTGTATATATTATATGCCAATTATATATTTCAAGCAAAATCACTCATCGATGTTCATAATAATCATACGAATAAAAATCTAATGACAGAAACAAGACTTTGTTTATGCCATATGCAACTTTAGCCCACTCAAGCACAGCTAGCTATCTTCATATTATCATTGGTTGTGCAGCAAGGTTATGGAGATGTAAGGTGGAGCAAATGTAAGTCAATTGTTATTATACTATTTAAAGACAGTTGTATTTGACAGTTGACATGTTGCTCTCTTTTTTAGCTGAGAATAGTACATAATGATGAAGCAAATAACACGCTATGCAGTTTTATTTTTTCTACTTTTTATGTTGCTATGGTGAGAGGTTGCTATAATGAAAGTGAGGAGGAGAAAAAAAGAACTTGTTCATGCCATGCGCAGCACTGGCCCACTAAACAAGTCCTTGTGTGTTGGAATGCCAGTCATGCTTAGAAACAATGATGCAACTGAACTTTGCATTACCAAGGGACAAGAAGGATTTGTTGTTGGTTGGCAGTCTTCAAAAGCAGATCATGGAAAGCGTGTACTGGACACATTGTTTGTTGAGCTTCAAAATCCACCAAAGCTTGTGCAGATTCCTTCTCTGCCACCCAATGTTGTGCCAATTGTGAAAAATACCAAGACAGTTCAGTGTGTATTTCCCAGTGATTTAAAAGAGAGAATAGAAAGACAACAGGTTTGGGTTTTGCCAAACTTTGCAATGACTGCACATGCCGCTCAAGGAAAGACAAGACCATACAATGTTGTGCATTTAAACAGCTGCTTTTCACACATGGCATATTATTCATCATTGTCAAGAAGCGCTACTACTGCTGGCACAGTAATTATACAAGGATTTGACAACAAGATGATCACCAGAGGATGCTCTGGATATCTTAGACAAGAATTTAGGGAACAAGAACTGCTTGATGACATCACAAGAATGAGATATGAAGGCACATTGCCAGAACATATTGCACAAGATGTCCGGTCATCCATGATTCAAAAGTTTCAACAATGGAAAGGCACTGGATATGTTCCATATAAAACTGATGCAGTTTTGAAGTGGTCAGACAATGATCCCCTGGTGATTGCTCCTATGGAAGTCAGTCCATGGCACATCATTGAGAAGAACAAAAATAAGCAAGCAACCACGTCAATTTCATCCCTGCAAAAGGATCTGTTCCACTTTTGTCCAGGAAGCATTTGATTGAACCTTGTTACGAGTTCTTTTAATTTATTAAAAGACTCGTTCTTTATCAGACCTGGTTCAGTGAGGGTTTGTAATTAATTAATGTTCGTGCATCGCCTATAGAGAAATTTTTTTTGGGTAAGAGATATGATTCTACTTCTGATATTGGAAAATCAGATACTGTTGGGGCCATGTGTGGACAAGCTTACATAAGCATCCAAATATGGGTTGTCTCACAAAAGACAAATTACCTTTAAATTATATTCAAAATATTCATACCAGCCTCAATTCTTGCCAGAATCAGCTGAAAATTGAACTGCTGACTAATATAACCATTTCGGGCAAGATGTGACAGTCACATGTGACCGCTCTAACCATATAAGGCAATTTCTAATATTGTACAGCAATTTTTGTACTGATCGCAATGGTGACAGTCACATGTGACCAGTCTAACCATATAAGGCAATTTTACACCATATATGCTAAATTTTGAGGTGATCACAGGAGTCATAGTCACATGTGACCACTGTTACTATATATAGAAATCTCAGCCATATAAGCAGAAATTAGTGTAACTCAGATGGTATAATGATATTTTTACTTAAAACATATAATTCAATGTGATATCGCTGTATATATTATCTGCTAATTATATATTTCAAGCAAAATCACTTATTGATGTTCATAATAATCATACACATAAAAATCCAATGACAGAAACAAGACTTTGTTCATGCCATATGCAACATTGGCCCACTCAAGCACAGCTGTCTTCATGTTATCATCTGTTATGCAGCAAGGTTATGGAGAAGTAGGGTTGAGCAAATGTAAATTAATTTTTACCATACTGTTTAAAGACAGTTGTATTTGACAGTTGATGTGTTACTCTCTCTTTTGGCTGAGAATATTGCATAATGATGATGCAAAGAAGACATGACAGTGGGAGAGGAGGTCAAGACATGCTATGCAGTTTTATTTTTTCTACTTTTTATGTTGATATGGTGAGAGGTGGGCTCATTAATATACAACATATGCTATATGTCTTATACCACATGTAATATGCTTTATGCAATTTAATATTATTATTTACTTCATCATGAAAGTAAGGAGGGGAAAAAAAGAACTCGTTCATGCCATGCGCAGCACTGGCCCACTAAACAAGTAGACTTAAGTGACACGCTGGCAAGCATGAGGGGGACTCTGACTCGGACTCGGACTGAACTTGAACTTGAAGCTGACTCGGACTCATTTACTACTAGTCACTGTTGGTCACGGTCACGGTAGTTTCACGGCACCCGGGCCGTAACTACATCAGGAAAAACACTTTGGCTCTCACAGTATCCTGGGAATGTTTCATTTTCCCAGGGTGTCACAGGAGTGTCTGAGAGTGTCTGAGAGTGCTGCAGACTACCTCAGAGTCCCATAGAGTCCCATAGAGTTTACATGTTAGAGAATACGTTCTGAACACTGCACCTGTACCCACAGTACTAGTGTTGCCGAAGTTCAATTCGGTCCGGTTCCGACCCTTTTTGGCGGAACCACGAACTGCACTTCGGGTCCGGTTGGGCGCAGGGCCAAACCCAGACCCAGACGGCATTGAACCGTCTCTCCGCATTCGGTCTGGGTTCAGGTCTGAACCCAGGACCGAGGTGGGCTCACCCCCTCATAGCTCTGTTCTCCTCGCGAATGGCAGGCACGTATCAATTGATACGGCGCTGCACTTCGCGAGGTAGTTGGGCTGCGGGGGAGCCGTCCAGCACTGCTGCTGCTGCTGTTGCCATTGCCACTGTCGCTGTTGCTGCCGCTGCTGGTGTTGCCGCCGCTGCCGTGGCTGTTGCTGCCGTGGCCATTGCTGCTGCTGCTGCCGCTGCTGCCACCGTCGCTGCTGCCGCTGCTGCCACCGTCGCTGCTGCTGCTGCTGCCGCTGCTGCCACCATCGCTGCTGCTGCTGCTGCCGCTGCTGCCGGCGCTGCTGCTGGCCATTGCCGTTGCCGTTGCCGCCGCTGGTGGTGGTGGTGGTGGTGGTGATGTTGCAGCTGTCCACAGCGTGGGTGGTGTTGCTGCCATGGCTGCTGCCGGCGTTGCTGCTGTTGCCGGCATTGCTGCTGTTGACGGTGTTGCTGCTGTTGCCGGCATGCTATTTCCGGCGCTGCTGCTGCTGGCGCTGCTGCTGGCCCATGTCCATTGGCATTGGGTTGGCGTTGGATTGGGTTGGCGTTGGATTGGGTTGGCGTTGGCGTGGGCTCGCGATGTGGTCGCGGTCGAGTTTCCTGTAACAGATAGTAAAGTTAACATAAATGATGAGACTTACCACAGTGTGTCCATGAACGCGATACGATGTCGCGTTCATTGGCCTTGCGTTGTTGTTGTTGGTGAAGAAACCTCGAATCGTGTAATGATCACATGATACGCGATTTCAGACATGAAAATATATATTTTAGTATCTACATAGCTAAATAGAGATTGTGGTTTGCAGTTTGAACTGGGGTTGGATCAGTTCCATTTGGCATTACTAACCTGGGGACTCTGACCGTTTGAAAACTGTTTCCTAAAAAGTTGTCAATTTTATGGCAATAAAATGATTGCCTTTTTTGGACACCTGACCGCTACATTGGCAATGTTTGGCATGCATTTCTATCAAACACAGACAAATGGTCCGTGCACATCTTCAAACACTATATAACTCACATGCTTTGCGTATTTTCTGGCTCACTTAACCTAATGGTACTTTTTAAGTCAACCAGCTATATTGTTGTTACTTAATTAGTTATAATTTTAGAATGAAATATGATTTAATCATTGATAGTTAATACTGATTGTAGATCAAATATTTATTCAAACAAATGATAATTTCATATTTCAAATATTTCTGTTATGGGCAAGTTGACCAACAACTCTTCATAATAACTACATGAATTGTGAATTTGACTCGGAGTAAATCAGAGTAAATAAAAGCAGAAAAACCAGGCTTTCAGAGCACTCTGTACTGCTCAAACGCGGCTCTAAAGTGCTCTAAAGTGCTCTCAGAGCAGAGAGCCTCAAGCAGGTTGCTCTCAGAGCCACTCAGAGTGCTCTGGCAGCTTTGGTGCTTTCCTCACTCTGAGCAGCTCTGAGACTCTCTCAGAGTGCCTCAGAGCATTAGTGTTTTTCCTGATGTACACCGCCAAGTTGAAAAAGAAACTTTGCTTTGTATCCGACCAGGCTGATCCCCCGTCAACCGTAGACCCAAGCGTTCAATGCCTGTGTCACACATCCGATCGTCTATCAGCCCTTCTGACATCATAATAATGAATCCGAGTCCTTCAAGTGCCGAGTCCGGATCTCGACTCGGAGTCATTGCGGAGGGTCTCTTCGCTCTCGTCGGTGACGCCGTCTTCACAATCGCCCATGGGGATGTAAGCTCACTCTATCGAGTTCCACGTCTCCAGGATAAGCCCAACCCATCCTCCCTATTGTAAATCTAAAGAGTATATTTTGCTGCTAACTTTAGAAATAACTTTAGATCACTCAGGCTCAGGCTAGTAGTCATGGTAGTACTACTACTACTGTCGATAAATGTTCCGAACTTTCTCCTCCGAGTAAAGGGGCAAAAAAGCTTGAAAACAAATAAAATCATGATTTCCATTATAATAGTAGCTGATTACAATAAAATCTAACGGTCACGGTCTTGTTCAGTAATTACAAAATAATAGTCCTGTCAGTCCGAAGTGTAAATATTTCATTACCCACATATTCTATGAAATTTACTTGAAAATGAAATATTTATGATTGCCTACTACATTCGACACCTCCTCCCAGGTTCTCACTACTACCATTCTCGCAACAGAGCGCGTTGACCAAGCTAATTCATGTGGTGTGTAATCCATATACTCGAAGTCCGGACTCGCATTTAAATTTGTTCAAGTTTCAAGTTGACGTGATCTTTTTGTCCAGGGTGACTCCCTATGTACTTCGATAAGATCCATATGCGCCCGCAACCAACTTGAATGTAGTAGGCAATAAATATTTCATTATCAAGTAAAATGTGGGTAATGAAAAATATTTACTCTTTGGACATCATTCGTATGACAAGACTGAGATCATAATCATTGGTCGAGGAACCGAGCTGTAAGTGTTTCATTGTTCTGGGCGGCAAGCTGACAAGACTTTGTAAATTTGAGCAAGTGTCTCCATTTTGCGGGTGACCGCAAATCTGCCTTTCCAGACCTGATATCTGTTAGACGCTTCTGAAACCAAGACTCGCAATCTCTCGACCAGTACCCCACATTGAGACCCGAAACTTCCCAGGCTGAAGGCTTCGGCCACCAAGAAATGTCGGTCATCTGTTGCCCACCGTGCTTTGCATCCTTCTGACCTGTAATGCCATAAGAATTAATCTACAAATAAGGGTTGCTGAACATCACCTGTATCCACTCTGTAAATGCCACAGATTACATCCACCTCATCGCTAGTTAACTGATCGTCCCAGTAAGCAGAAGAGCTTCTTCTGTCCCAGAGACAGATTCCATCCTCGAAAACACGGTCAGAGGGCGCATAGCATACATCTTCGTATCTGACAATGTCTTGAGCAAGTCGGGCGACAATACCGCCTGCTAATGCGGAAGCGCGACCACGTGGAGAAGTGAGGATTCAATGACGATAGGACTCATAAGCAGCGTAGTCGAGAACATCTGGCTTATAACCTTCGGGGCGATATCCGAGGCCTGGGTAACGGGAAATCATCATCGGGGGTAATGCCTGGCGGGAATATCTCGAATGCAAGTTTTGAGGGAAATGCCTCGGTTCAACAACTGGCGGGCGATCTCCACAAGATCAGGGCCCCATTGGCGATGCACAATCTCACAAACAGACACTGGATTAGTCAAGACGAGTTGCAGTGAAGGTGCATCTATGGTAGAATTTGGTGAAATGAAGTAGTAGATTTTATCCCCCAGCAACTTGCTGCTAATGCGAATTTTCAACCGGACATTTACGTCTGCCTCGGGTTGCTGTAAGTCATGCATTGGCTTGGGTATAATTTGTCGTGAAAGCAGATATCCAAAAAAGATACACATAGACTCCCATACTTCTTTAGACGGCTCAGCACAGCCTGAATCCCAGGAGACACCGACCAATTTTCGGACCAACGGCCAATCCACGGTTTTTGGAGGCTCCCTCACCGGGCAGATTGGGTTCACAAAACCGAATCTGTAATACAACAGATCGTCTAAATTGTCGTTGAAATTGACCCGAGCATTTGAATCATCTATGTCTTGCACGTTGTGAATATGCTGCAGATCGGCACAGGAAGAGGAGGCCCCCTCAAGGTTAGGCTGCTGCTCCGAATCTTCGGATAGCAGAGGGAGGGATTGAAAATCGATATCGCCATCGCCATTGTCACTGTCGTCATATTCCGAGTCGTCATCGGGTTCGTTGGTTGGAGCGAACTCTCTACAGAGATCCCATTCATTACGAAATGAATTGTATCTACGTTGACTGGGGGCATAATCCTCCCAGTAGCCTTCATAATGATTTCGGCCAGCTGCTCTGCGGACCAGAAATCCATCAACATCGTCCCAGAAAAAGATCCTGGCACCTTTCCTTCCCGGCAAATTACCTTTGGCTGCATTCTCCTCCCATTGCATGCGAGACTGCCTATCTTGAGGTGGTTCCACTTTGGCTTGTTTGGCATTAGCTTTTTCTTGGCGGGCAAAAAAAGCTCACCAATCCTCGCCTTGTAACTGGCCACTGTATTTCTCCACTGGAGGGAATGTGCGAGGACGAACAGAGGTAGGAGCGGTATCATTGGTTGTGGAGGGGATGGAGGAAGACAGTGCAGAGGAAGATGGTGCAGAGGAAGATGGCGTGGGGAAAGACGGCGTGGAGGAAGACGGCGTGGGGGAACTACAGATGTCGTGACAAGGGATGTCAGCCTGCAGAGTTGAAGGGGAAGGGTTGAGTTGACGCTGTGCCATAGTCCTGAGACTTTTAAGCTCAGTGTGACTTGACAAAAATTCCTTTAAGTTTCGGGGCATGTGGAGGGGCATGTTGTTGATCGCACCCCAATGGTAATATAGTGGCATGTTTATTTGCTTGAACAGTGGCAGCGTCCACTGAAATTCGCAAGTCACCATATCAATGATTCCGCCCACTCTCGGGAAATTGAAAAAGTCCCCTAAAGGCGATAGCTCCAACTCCGTTATCCATTGAAGATGTATACCAGTTTTCTTCAAGACTCTTTCGCGCCAACCTAAACTTTGGACTTGATCTTCAGTCCAGTTTAAGATCAGCAATGCATAAGAAAGCGCCGCCATCAGTGGTAAAAAGGCGTCTCTAGATCGTGAGGCGATAAATTGAGCTTGCCGATGCGTACGATAAATGAGCTCGTAACCGTATCTTTTCGGAAACAACCAAAATCGAAAGTATCGAGGCAACGATGCATTGCAGCTGTTGTATATTGCGTGAAGTGCCAACCGTAGACTATGTTCCATGGCAACCCATTCCTGAGTGAGACTGGGGTCCAAACGCCAGTTTCCATCGGGGAGCTGATTCAAAGGCAGTGGTCTGTCGTCCAAATGTAACTGATAGAAAAGAGGACAACTGAAAAAGGATTTGCGAGTTGGGATGAGCGACATGTAGGGTGTTTCGTTGACGATCCAAGCAGTTTTACAGATACCACCGAGAGAAAGGGACGTCGCGGTAGGATTATCTTTAGGACGTGGAAGCCGATCGAATATGCTGTAATCTCCATTGACGACCGTGAAAACTGTCCTGCCAACCAGAACATGGCGGCCTTCAAAAGCGAGAAGACTCATTGCTCGACGCGCCACTGCAGGTAATGGTTGTGAAAGGCCAATTAACATTAGAACGTTTATCGGCTGGCAGTAGTCTGAGTGGACAGAGTGCAAAGTTGGCAGCAGTGAACTTGAACTCAGAACTTGAACTTGAAAGGCTTAGTATAGACTCCAGCCACTCCAAGTCGGACTCCGAATCGGACCGTGCAGCAGTGTGGCAGCGTTATCGTGTGACCGCAACTGTACAGTCACAGCGCACCAACTCCGCCGAGGCACGGTCTGAGTTTCAAGTTCAACCGTGACTTGGACTACCATGACTTCACAGCATTCTGACGCCGTGCGAGTTAACTGCCCCTCTCGACTGCACGGTATTCTATGCTGTGCGAGTTCCTCACTGACGGTATTCTATTGTTGTGCATCTTTTCTCGGCTGGCGATATTTTGATAACCATCCCAAAGAGTTCGGACTTGATATACGCTTTCGATCTATGCGGAAGCTCCGAGTCAGGCTTGTGCAATGGCCCAACGCTGCAGATTTGTATTTTTAAGCATTTTTTCCCTAGAATTCGCGTAGCGGTGGACTTGTCTTATCCTTCAAGGTAGATTCTCCAATGATCAAAATGATGTTCTAGATTTATATATACAATGCTCAGGCGCAAAGGAACCATATGATCAATAACACTCTTCGTTTAGTCACTGTTATCAGTGATCTCGATCACGTCGTCAGGCGCTGACGGATTTCCTGTCGCACAATAATGATGTTTGAAGGCCTTTCGCGTCATGATTAAGCCGCAGGTGCACCTCATGAATAGCATACGGAAGTCAGATTCCGAGAGCCCCGGACGGATTGACGAGTTAAGTTGCATGAGCATATCGATTGGCTTCAGGCGCTGGGTTACGAGTTCTTTTAATTTATTAAAAGACTCGTTCTTTATCAGACCTGGTTCAGTGAAGGTTCGTAATTAATTAATTAATTCATTAATGTTTTTGCATCGCCTATAGAGAAATTTTTTTTGGGCAAGAGATATGATTCTACTTCTTATGTTGGAATGTAACATAAAATCTGGGCCATGTTTGGAGTGGCTTACATAAGCATCCAAATATGGGATGTCTTACACAAGACAAATTACCTCCCAATTATATTCAAAATATTCATACACCCTTCAGTTCTCATCGGAATTAGCTGAAAATTGAACTGCTGACTAATATAAACATTTCGGGCAAGGTGTGACAGTCACATGTGACCAGTCAAACCATATAAGGTACTTTTTGATATTATATACCAAATTTTTTGCTGATCGCAATGGTAACAGTCACATGTGACCAGTCTAACCATATATGGTAATTTTGCATAATATATGCTAAATCACATACTACTCATCATATTCATTACACAAATACAATTATATTCAAAATATTTATCCTGGCCTTAATTCTTATCAGATTCAGCTGAAAATTGAACTGCTGCCTAATATTATCATTTCGGGTCAGATGTGACAGTCACATGTGACCACTCTAACCATATAAGGCAATTTCTGATATTGTATAGCAAATTTTTTGCTGATCGCAATGGTGATAGTCACATGTGACCAGTCTAACCATATAAGGCAATTTTACACCATATATCCTAAATTTCAAGGTGATCATAGGAGTCATAGTCACATGTGACCACTGTTACTATATATAGAAATATCAGCCATATAAGTAGAAATTAGTGTAACTCAGATGATACAATGATATTTTTACTTAAAACATATAATTCAATGTGATATTGCTGTATATATTATATACTAATTATATATTTTAAGCAAAATCACTTATTGATGTTTGTAATAATCATACAAATAAAAATTCAATAATAGAAACAAGACTTTGTTCATGCCATATGCAACATTGGTCCACTCAAGTACAGCTGTCTTCATGTTATCATCTGTTGTGCAGCAAAGTTATGGAAAAGTAGAGTTTAGCAAATGTAAGTCAATTGTTATCATACTGTTTAAAGACAGTTGTATTTGACAGTTGATGTATTGTGTTGCTCTCTTTTTTGGCTGAGAGTATTGCATAATGATGAAGTAAAGAAGACATGACAGTGGGAGAGGAAGTTGAGACATGCTATGCAGGTTTTTTCTTCTATTTTTATGTTGCTATGGTGAGAGGTTGCTATGATGAAAGTGAGGAGGGGAAAAAAAGAACTCGTTCATGCCATGCGCAGCACTGGCCCACTAAACAAGTAAGCCTTGGTTTTCGAGGAGAAGGGATACTAATCTCTCTGTTCAGATTTATGTCTGAAGCTTTTGTCAAAACCATCCTCACCCATTGAAGCAAAAACTTACCGGCTAAGGCATAAGATCTCCTGAGGGATCTCGGGCCACTTTGTGACCCCTGAACTGGATTTGTATCAGCACTGACCGAGTTGTCTATCAATTCAGATACGGGCGGAGGGCGAGGTTCCTCGGGATCTGCAGCACGTCGAATCACAATTTGAATGAATATTGACATGAAGACGCGTACCTCTGGCCGGATAAGCCTGCACTTGTACACCTACCTTGGTGTAAAGATGTTCCAAGTTAACTGCCGCAAGTCAGCGGAGGGTAAGCCTCAATCTACCAAGTATCATTCCACAACTTACCCAGGTATTCGCATCTGCCCCGCGCACATAACGTGACATATTGTCCCGCTGTAGTAGTTGTGCCTAGCACATCACGTGACCTCTTCCTTAGTCAGTAGCAGTTCCTGATGTGGTAGTCAGTTTCTTGTCCTATCCATCCCATCCACCTTTGACCATTCCGTGCGATTCCGTCCCCGATCCCGAGAGGTCCCTCGGGACCACTCCATCGTGGTGATGAGAGCGCGATTCGAGCCATGCCACCGGAGACCACAACATTCCACTCGCACAGACCCTTTTTGAGTACAGCAACAGAGATTTTCGAGCACAGAGAACACCCCCGAGAGCCCACCCGCGCGATTCCACGCAGCACCCCAATGCAAAACCATATAAAAAACAGTCTCCGAAGGCCCCAGCGTTACGTCCGAATCGTTCTACATGCCCCGCGACCATCCTCACGACTTTTCGTATTCCCTCATACTTCCGCACAGCCACTTCGCGCGGCCACATCACCAACCGCGCTCACCAGCAATTCGACCACCCACATGCAACCACAGCACCCCACGCTCTTTCGGAAGTCCCCAAGAGGCTGCCGAGCCGGACGGCATATCCAACAACACCGCCGCGCCGCCAGACGCGCCCTCGACATCGTCGTCCCCGTTTTCGACCTACCATTTTTCATTCGGACGCCCGCAGGTTCACTACTGGATACACAGACGCTCGAAACCCCCCCGCGTCTGTACGGCAGCTCTACCCACCCCGTATTCACCTGCGCCGTCCTCACCAACACCGTTATCACGCCCACCCATCCGTTGCCGCGTCGCCCAACTGCCACGTCACCACATCGACTCGCGCTTCTGGCACACGCTGGCACCCATTTCCTCAACCCCATTGGCATGGCACAACACGCCCGCATCGACCGTCTCGCGCGTACAACACCAGCATGGCCCCAACAGCCCATGCCCACGTGAACGACGCGTCTGGCCCCACCCAGCGCAACTCGGCAACACACCTCCCAACCACACACCCACGTGAGAAACCGCGAGCCCCACGCCGGCTCGTTTCACGGCCCTACACGCCCGTTCCCAGCACCATCGACCACCCCCACGCGTCCACAGCCCATCCCAATGCGAACAGCACACCCCGCTCCTCCATACCCCGTCCAGACGACGCAAGTCCATCCGCACCAAGCCCATGGCCATATCCCCCATGGCCCCATGCACGGAACGTACCACGACGGCCGTGCCCTGAACGGACGCCCCACCCACGTATCGTACGATGACCCCACGTCCCCCCACGTCGACCCGTGCCCAACGACCCACCCGCTGAACCCGCGCCGCGCCGTGCCGCTTCTATTTTCACATTCCACCACTTTTTCCCCACCTTTTTTTGTTCACCACGACCCACCTATATTAGATTCATCTGGGGTGGACTAGTCTACCCTTGCCTTTCTTTGTGTGCTTCATGTTCCCCTTCTGTCTTCTGCTTTTTCTTTCAGCCTTTTCAGGTTCCTTCTCTTTTTTTTCTGCTCTTTTTGTTTTGCCTGTCTTTTGCTAGCGACAAGGGCGTCGCTATGAGAGAGGGGGGCACTTGTAGTAGTTGTGCCTAGCACATCACGTGACCTCTTCCTTAGTCAGTAGCAGTTCCTGATGTGGTAGTCAGTTTCTTGTCCTATCCATCCCATCCACCTTTGACCATTCCATGCGATTCCGTCCCCGATCCCGAGAGGTCCCTTGGGACCACTCCACCGCTAAGCGGCCAGTTGTAGGCAACACGATAGCTGCGTCTGTGAACATAGGCGGTTGCCTGCGGATTGCCGGCATGATTACTGGGCATATACAACAGGGACCAAGGAAGCGATGGGAACTATGGTGGTCGTGCAGCTCAGATGGTGGGACCCGTTCCCCATTATCATTCAATGGCCTGTCATGAAGATCAGCAGCGAAACACCTAATAAGGCGACGTGTACCATTTCCACACGGTCAGCCCATGACCGGTGGCGTGGTTGAATTGAAGGATGGAATTAGAGGTACGAATCTCATGCAGATACACACGGCTACGGGTTAAAGGCATGAGTCACAGCAGGCCAGGTTGCTAGCACCGGCACCGTAAGCCCCCCTCTTTATACTCATTTATGTGTAGGCAGAAGCTGACGCGTATCGTCGATACAGTCAGTATGAGTCAGGACGAGTCAGGATGAGTCGAGACGAAGGTACTAGAACTTTCCAGAGTAAGTGTATGACTCACTACTAATATGTCGTATTTTATGAGATGCAGGTTTCGATTTCGAGTCTATCGAGCTCATTACATCAACGAATTTCTAGAATCGCCAGAGATGTCTGAGGACGAGACCACCGGTACACGCAAGAGGCCTGGCTCCAGTGCACTTCAACTTGGCCCCAAGAAGAAACCGTCGGTAACTTGACTCAAACTACTTGACATCAGCTCACCCAAACACCAGGTGCAATTCGGGTCCTTTAATTGTTACGGATCGCTTCTGCAGCGGGCTCCGGCAACAATCAACTTAACAGGGGGGCGGTTTCCAGAGGGAAGAACAGCAGTTTCATTGATAGATAACACTGCTACAAGGGGGGAGGTTCATGGTCTAAAGTCATTGCGAGCCGTGGGGATTACCCAAGACAAGGGGGTCTGCCCCAAGAACCAGACTAAACGTAAAGAAAGGAAAAGAAGAAAAAGTCCGAACCAACAACAAGAACAGTATATATAGTGACTGGTCTTGAGGGGAGGTAAATAGAAATACAACCATGAAGCCACAACATGTCCAACTCTACCATGTGTTCACCATGAGGCGTACATGAGGCGTCCTCATGTCGATGTTCTCGCGATCCAACTGGAGGCCCGGGTGTCGTTGAGGATAGAAGAGGTCCGGATGACTCGGATGATTTGTCATCGGATCATGTGACATGCAGAATTGCCAATTTGGGGTCTACACTTGCTGTAACGGGCAAGTGTGCAGTTTGGCAAGTGCATTGCACGGTCGGGTCGAAGATGGGTATCATCCAGTGTGGGGTTGGTGATGAGAGTGTCTTGAGGTAGCGTGGATATAGGGGCAAGGTTGGTATGAAAGAAAATGAAGGAATGTATAGAGGAAAAAACCAACTAGGACAGTGGGCTAATCGAGGTCAGACATGTGAACAGCATAAGCTGTACCGGATGATGATGTCTGTGTCAATGACGTATCGAGGGGCGGTGTCTTGTCCTGTGTGTGGAACAATGTGGTCCACCTGATGTCGGTATTTGTCCAAGAAAGGGTATCATTGTAAACGAGTGTGGGAGGTATCAAGATTATGGATGGAAAAGGATAAATGAACGTGGGTCCAGGTTTCGAGTCATGGCATGAGTGACAAGCTGTGGGAACAAGTCGTCGGGTACTGCATTGAAGCGGTGTCGTGCGAACAATATACGATAGGGGTTGGTTCACTGTTTGGGAAGTCGTATGGTCTGTGGTCGAAGTCCAAAAGAGTATGCTCCGGCGATGGTCGGATTAGAGAGAACAGTGAAATGTCTCGTGATTGGGGATTGTTCAGAGTTCGCATGCAGGTGAGGAATGTCGTCGGATCGTCAGGGAGGATAATGGTGGGCACAGGGTACGAATATGGCAACCAAATATCTGGGAATGGCAATTGTCAATTACGTGTCGATATATTGTCGAGGTGGAAGTCAGAAGTATCAATGGCGGAAGGGTTTCGGTGCCGATGCCAAAGATAGATCATAACAAGGTAGAAACCGATCAGGAAGGTGATGGCAATGCTGCCAATAACAATTACGGTAATGAGCTGTGTCGGGAGTACAGCCATTGTGATCGGTTTGTCGTGGGATAGCGTAAACAAGATATCGAAGGGAAAAGACAATGTCGGTGACGTCCATCGGCAAGGAGACTATTCGGGTACAACAAGGTCACGTGGGAGATGTCCATGGTCGGTCTGGATTGTTCTAGAAGAAGGGACAAAAAGAGAACAAGAATAAGAAAATACAAGGATGTCCAAATGAAGAAACAATGACATTGAAAGGAAGACAAAGGACAAAATGAAATGAAAAAGGAAGGTGTGCAGTGCAGAATCGTCATGGTGGGTATCGGAATGGGCATCGGGGTTGGAAGCGGAGTTGGAAACATAACATTAATCCATTGTGGCTGCCACTTTGGACGAACTGTGCATGCTTTATGCAACGTCCAAGCTTTGATCACAAACGGGCTTCTGCGTCTAGTTGAGCTGGCAGATGAGCCGGAGGAATCATTCACTTACGAGTATGTTCCACATCTTTTGTGAGTCATCTCTGACCCCTTCCAAATCTTCGTTGGCAGGCAAAGGTGGGAACACCGAGTTTTCGAGGTGCTGCTACAAATGATACCGGGCCTCGAGGATCGTTTGATGAATGGATCTGAAAATGACACCCTATCCGGAGCTGAATTGGTAAGCTAGTCCTATAGAGAGTTGCCTTTTCCTTTTTTACTTTTGTACAGTTGCAAAAAGGTGTCTCAAGTGCCCGGTCTGACGATACAAAGAGTCTCAAGGGTCCGATCCTGGAGTGGATCACTCCACGAGGCCAATCCCTCAACCCCCCCTCCCTCACAATGTCAAAGTGGATCGTGGTTTTCACCACGAACGCACAGGCTCATTGCTTTGCCCTGCAGGACAGGATTGGTCCAACCCCGAGTGCGCCATCCCGACCCACTTTGTGTTGAATTCGCTGACCTTGAGCAGGATCCAAGTGAAATTACGCAATGGTGATATGATTGTTTCTGGTGATCACGGCCCGATTTTTCTCTACGCAGGACATGTCTACAATCCAGAGGATCCGTGGAAGGGCTTATTCAAAAGCCAAATACTTGTCTCGGTGAGTCCCCGTCTCCCCTCTACATTGGCGCACCAATACTGAATATCCCCAAGGCTTATAAATATGTATTTACGTCCCCCAGCTTGGTTTATAAAGAGGTGAAGGCGACTCGATCGGGCAATGCACGAATTCATGGAATGACGCGAGTAACTCCTGCATCCATCGCGTATATCGCTACACAGGTTCGTCTGCAGTGGTTCTTAATTGAGCAGGTTGACCTTCCTCCGGTAGGCTCGGTTCGCATTAAGTTCTTCGGCCGTTTTTTCTCAGACAGACACAATTACGGACTCGGAACGCTTTTACCACAGCGTGTTGGAACTATTTGATGATGTGGAAGAGAAGGCCGAAGTGGATGATCTTTTGGTGTGGTGGAACCGGTAAGCTACTCACCCTGTTTGACGACAATATATTTACCCATCGCACACAGTCACATTTTTCCAACTTATTCATCCGTGAAACAGCCAGCAACCAAAGATAGTGCACTTGCCAAGATCAAAGAAAAGAGGGCTCGTATTAAAGAAGCGCAGGTAGGACCTGCGGTGGAAAGGCAGATTCACAACCCCAATATGAATAGCCGCCAGTAGATAATTCGTGTATCAGCCACCGATCTGCAATCAATTATTATGTCCCCGTCTCAGCTCTACAAGCAAAGATATGAATTGTCGTCTCTTGGCACTGTGCTAACTTGTTTAGACAACACTCGACCAAGTCTTGTGAGCTTCAACAGTGTTTGCCAGTATGGGTTTGCTGAGTTTGTAATTCCGACCAATCTGACAAGCTGTTAGCATTGTGAGATATGCTGATAAATATTTGATAAGTCCTTCACAACTCTGGCAGTGCCGGAAAGATCCACGAAGTCCACAATCAATTATAAGGGAAAGTACCACTGATACAGAAAGGTATGTCTTTGGAAGTCTGATAGACCTTGAGAAAACCATAAACTCTACTGTCGATTACAATGAAATGCAATACTGATACAGAAAGATATGTACTTGTAAGTCTGGTAGTGCTTGAGAAAACCATAAAGTCTACTGTCCATTATAAGGGAAGGTACTACTGATATTCAATGTTATTTATTTCACAAAATGATGAACTCGAACCAGCCGGGCATTTATTGATCGTGAAATGTCATACTTATCTTATCAGACCATTCCAAGATACTTCTGTGGGTTATCACAATCTCGACACAATATGATCAGATAAACAATTCTTGTAGCACTGGTGAAAACTGTCAACCCTACTGTCCTTTATCTTCCCTTATCGGCGACCTCACAATTCTTAGATATATTGCACAACTTATATATCTTATCAGGCTATGTAAGGCAAGCTAAGACCCTCCTCGATTTCCCGATGTAGGTTATGAGCCCTGAACGGCTTTGTTAAATGGAAACACGATCACGCTAGTGATGGACAGGTTCAGTTTGGTCCGGTTCAGGCCAAAAAAATCCAAACCTTGAACCAAACCTAAGGTTCAGTTCATTCAATATGCTGAACCTTGAACTGAACCTTAGGTTCAGGTTCAAACAGGTTCAGTTCAGGTTCACCCTGATCTGAACCCTGAACCAAACCTGTAAGTGTATCATAGGGCTAGATTACATTTTTATTCAGTATAAATGCCTTTATTTTATGCCTTGTGGTTATATAGCATGAACAAAGGTTCCTTTAGAGCAAATTGTATGTATTACTGTACATTTGTATCACTTAAAGTAAAGAAATTAAGCTTATCAGCTCCAATGTTGCAACTGTGGTACTTAAAAATAATGATAATATAATACATCATACATACTTGAGGCTTACCTTGGCATAATCCTCAGATATTATACAACTTATACCAACTTATCCCGACAAATCCAGAGCTCAAACCCCCTGAAGGAGAGTGGCAGGATTTATTAATAACAGGAAGTTGTCAGCTACAACAAGAGAAAAGTGATCATGTTTCTTCCAAAAATTAGACAAAATTATATCACATTTGTTGAAGTTTAGGTTCTGGTTCAAACTGGTTCGAACCAGGTTCACAAAATTTCCCCCCTGCCTGAACCTTAAACTGAACCTCAGGTTCAGTTCAGGCTTCAGCTTGAACCTGAACCCTATTTCAGGTTCGGTTCAGTTCAGTTCAGGTCCGAACCTTGGTTCAGAACCAAACCTATCCATCACTAGATCACACACCTCTGAACATCGCTAGTGAATGGCACGGGTATGGCGACCCGCACGGGTAACGGGTAAGGGTAGTTGCGGGTACGGGTATGGGTACGATTCTCCTACCCGTGAGCTTTATTTTAAGCCCCGGATCATCCAAAAAGGTCAAGTATTGGGTGAGTTATGATCAAAACAACCACTCTTCATTGTTTTGATCATACCTCACCCAATACTTGACCGTTTTGGATGATCCGGGGCTTAAAATAACAGGTAAACCCGCCGGATCACGGGTAAGGGTATCTGCGGGTACAGGTACGGGTACAGCGCCAATACCCACGGGTTACCCGTGCCATTCACTAAACATCGCATTACCACCTCATATACTAGCCGACTATGACAGATGAAGTCACACACACATTGGGATCATACCAGATCGAGTTATTGAAGGGAAACAATTGGATGCCATGGAAGAGACAGATGTTAGCTGTGCTTCAGGATCTTGGGTTAGAGACGTACATTGATGCAGAATCAAAGGCCCCTGTCCTGGTGGACACATCCCATCCAACATCAGCGGGGTCCAAGGTGATGAAGAAATGGCGTGGCAGAGATGCCAAGATGAGGACATGGATCGAGCTCGCAATTGGTGATGTGGAAATGATACATATCATTGGCGCACACACAGCAAGTGAGATGTGGAAGCAGCTAACCTTGGTAAAGGAATCCAGGGGGAAGCTCGGAATATTAGCGACGCAACGTGCATTGTACTGGCTGATTGCTGAAGAAGGATTTGACCTAATCGAGCACATATCAAAGCTCTGGAAACTGCAGGAGGAACTCCACTCGATGGGAAGCCTTGTTTTCGATGAAGACTTCGCAATGATACTTGTATCCTTCTTACCAGAAAGTTGGGACTTGTATACATCGGCGTACTTAGGCTTGAAGAAGGATGGAACATCACTGATGTCACAGGAACTAGTCGTGATCCTATTAGAGGAAGACTGCAGGCGCCGTGAGTGCAGCGGAGATCCTAACAATGTTGCTATGCATGGGAGGTTTACTGGAAAGCGCGTAACGGAAAGCAGAAGGCAGCTGATTCCAAAACAGAATGCTTCAACTGCCACAAGAAGGGACATATGGCAAAGGACTGCTGGTCTAAAGGTGGTGGAAAGGAAGGGCAAGGGCCGAAAGGGAAAGGAAAGGGCGCCGGAAAGGGTGGAAACCACTGGAACTGATCGAATCAAGCTGTGGACAATGTCAATAATATGTTACAGGATGTAGCATACACAGTGAATACAGACAATATTTCAAACTATGATTGGTTACTGGATTCCAGAACAACAAGTCACATCAGCAATTCCCGAAACGCATTTATCACGTACAAAACTCTGGATGAAGCTACCATTCAAGGACTAGGAAAGGTAGCTGCTTGAGCTCTTGGTTGCAGAACCATTGTCTTACACTTCACAGTGGACGGAAAGGACGTACAGCATCAGCTATGAAATGTACTACATGTACTGGAGTCATGGAACTCACTACTATCGCTGAGCAGATTCAATGAAAGTGGCGGATGGGTTAGCTTCTGCAATGGAATATGCAGGCTCTATATGAAGGAGAATAAACTTGTCAGAACAGGCTGGAAAGATGGATGACTATACCATCTGAATGCCTGAGTGCAATCCAACATGCCAGAAAAGGCAAATGTAGCCATGCCGAAGAAAATGTCTTGGGATGAATGGCACCACCTGTATGGACACATCAGAATGAGTGGACTTGAGACCCTGCAGAGAAAGGGGTTAGTCACAGGTCTAGAAATTGATGAAGGGAGTGTCCCTTCCCGAACCTGTGAGGCTTGCATTCAGGCGAAGCAAACTGTCCAGCCATTTCCAAAAGAGGCTGATGGACGATCCAAAGTTGCCGGAGAGTGGACTTTGAGCGACATCTGGGGCCCAGCATGTGTAGAGTCCATCGGAGGATTGAGATACTATATCTCATTCATGGACAATGCAACACACACCATAACCACTTTATTCATGAAACAGAAAAGCCAGGCAACGGAATGCAGCAAGGCTTATGTTAACACGATTGAGAAGAAGTTTGATTGAAACCCTAAATATTTGTGGTTCAATAACAGAAAGGAACTCGTCAACAAGGAAGTTGAGAGATGGGCAGCGGAGAAGGGAATTGTCATTGAAACAATGGCCCCTTACTCACCCTTGCAACACAGAACGGCAGAAAGATTTAATCGCACATTACTAGAGTTAGCCTGTGTGATGTTGATCGCTAAAAACCTGCCCGCATTCCTTTGGCCAGAAGCCATTGCACATGCAACATACATTTGAAACTGGTCCCCCAACAACGCTCTAGATGGAATGACTCCACATGAAGCCTGGACTGGCAGGAAGCCAGACATATCGCATTTCTGGGAGTTCGGATGTGATGTTTGGGTCTTATATCAAGGCAGAAAGAGATCGAAGCTGGCACCATGATCAGCTAAGATGAAGTTTGTAGGATTTGTGGAGTCGCAGAAGGCTAACCGATACTACGATGCCGCAACACAGACTGTTAAAATGTCATGGAATGTTGCATTTCATGAGGATGGGGCATTGCAGGAAGTCTGGATTGTATCCAACTTACCGGGTTTGCAATTCGAGGGGGAGTAGAGTGAATCTGACAACTCGCAAACTCTGGAACCACCGGAACCCGCAACGGAATCACTGGAAGCCACTGTAACAGCACCAGAAAGGGCCATTCGCAGACTGGAAAACAAAATAACATACCCACTGAGAGCAACCCAAGGAGTCGACCACAACTACTGACAGCTAAACAACCCATGTGCACAACTAACACAATGCAAGATACATGAACCGCTTGATGTACGAAGACCAATGGAATCATCCACAGCGAAACAAAAGGAAAAAGTCAGCATGGAACCAACCATAGCATATGTGTTCTTGAGCACAATGCAGCAGGATAGCAGTCTCGCCAACAAGGACCCATGGGATTTAAAGGAAGCCAGGGAAGCTGTAGATTGGGAGAACTGGAAGGTAGTGATGAAAGAAGAATTTGATCAGCTACAAGAAATGGGCATTTGGAAACTCGTAGACTTACTGGAGGGGTGGGAAGCCATCGGAAGCAAGTGGGTTTTCCACCTGAAACGTGATGAGATGGGCACAATCACTAGGCACAAGGCCCGATTAGTAGCCCAGGGGTTCTCGCAGAAGCCCGGAGTGGATTTCAGTGAAAACGGAACATTCGCTCCTGTGATGCGGTTCAAGACGTTATGGACATTACTCGTGTATTCTGCAGTCAAGGATTGGGATATCCAGCAGATGGATATCAAAGGCACATACCTTAATGGATGGGTGAAGGAGGAGCTGTACATGAAACAGCTGGCAGAATTTGAGGATGGAACCGGACAGGTTTGCCACCTCATACACCCTATATATGGTCTCAGGCAAGCTGGAAACATATGGAACACGGATTTCAATAACACAATGAAGGAATTTCATTATACGAGATTGCAGACCGACTACTGCACGTACTACTATCAGGAAGGTGAAAACTTTTCCATCGCACTCATATGGGTCAATGACCTCATGGCTTACACAAACAACCGAGCAATGAATCAGCAGGTAATCAACCAGCTGAAGAAAAAATACACGGTAATGGTCATTGGAAATCCAATGTTACTGCTCGGAATCCATATCAAACGAGACCACCAACAATGGAAAGTCACCCTATCACAAAGCCCCTATATCCAGAAGATCCTCGCAAAGGCCAGATTGAAGGATGCCAAGCCGGTATCAACCCCGATTGACCAGAACATGGTCCTATGAATAAACGAAACCGAAATCAATGAGAGTGAGCAGAAACGCACCTTGATCGAGTATGCGACACGAGTCGGAGAGCTCTTGTATGCTGCACACACAACAAGACTCGATATTATGTATGCAACTGTAACCGTTGTACAATTCACATGGAACCCAAGTCTGGAACACTGGACAGCACTTAAAAGGATATTCTGCTACCTAAAAGGAACAATGGATAATGAACTAACATACAGCAGAAAGGACCAACAGACTATGACAGAGACCATTCATTACATCGATGCCAATTGGGGATCCAACCCACACCGGAAATCCATTAGCGGATATGTGTTCACAATCGCAGGGGGAGCCATGGCTTGGAGCTTGAAGAAGCAAAGCACGATTGTGTTGTCAACGGCCGAAGCAGAATATGTTGCCACTACTCATGCCACGAAACAGCTAATCTGGCATAGAAATTTATTGAAGGAATTGGACCTACGGTCAGATGAGACATCCATTTTACAATCCGACAATCAGGCTGTGATTGCTATATCGCACAACCCAGAATTCCATGCACAGACAAAGCACATAGATATCAATCTACATTTCCTACAAGATCACATTGCGTCTGGTATTCTCAAAGTCACATATATTCCTTCTGAAGAAAATCTAGCAGACATATTTACAAAAGGGTTACCTTGCCCGCTTCACACAAAGTTCACAGCTGAACTTGGTATATTGACCGGAGAGGAACTGGAAAGAGCGGAACATGTAACGGAATACATGGGCGATGTTTACCGCGACCTGGAACGAGTCGAAGAGTATTCGACCAAGAGGGAGTGTTGGGAATAGTGGCTGAATAGTGGCGGAAAGGATTAGTAATCCGTACCACGTGACCCTGGAACTCAAATTCACCTGTCCGATGAATAATGCTGAAGCACAGCATGTATTCTACTCACCACAAGAAACTTCTAGTAGATTTAGCTAGCAGTATAAAAGCCCTCTCAGAGAGAGGTAAATATAATTTATTCCACATAAAATAACGGTCAACAGCCACTGCAACTATATATTCCAATACATCAAATACTGCTGGTAGGGAGTAAGATGTTTCTCACTTCAGGGGGAATAAGGATACATTCCAGCATTTTTGATAATTGCAGATCCTAAATCAATAATCATGTATTTGTGTAAATATTATATCTCACACATTTAGTTACCAATAAACTATGGTGGCAAGAATGCCAGTATGCAAACCTGTTCTTCTTGCAGTAAGGAACATTTTTACTCCCTAAAATAATGTCAATCTGACCAGTATTCACTGAGCTATGCACTTTGCAAGTGTAAACTGCTATTTTGCACATAACTCTGCACTTAACCCAATTTTCTCAGATGTAATAGAATGCTTGTATAGCCCTCAGAGAATAGATAAAGTTTGCCTATAAAACCATCCTAATCCACCCAGTAGTTTCTGAGATATACTTAAATCTTGACAAAGTTGACCCTTATTTATTTAGATATTTTGTTTTGTAAATGTCATTAGTTTTGCAAATCACAATAATTTACCACAGCTGTTTTAGTAATTCATGGCACTGGCAGTTTTTTTTTTTTCAATTGAGAAATTTGGGCTTGGTGGAATTTTCAGTGCTGAATCTCATAAAATATGGTGAGGACACAGAAAGTCATGATGCTTATATAACTTTCTTATCTGCCAAATGAAGAAACAGCTGTGTTCTGATGCCATCTCATAAAATGCACCTCCAGCATCACACATATCCTCTATCTCTCTACCCGATAAGATTCCCTAGCCTTTCTTCTACATGGGAAAAAATTGGTATAATATTTTAGGCCCCAGACACCAAATTGTTACCATAAATAAAAGCAGACTTGCTGGCTTCTTTATATTCAGGTTTCTCTACCACTAAATGACCACAAAATTCTCAGAAAAATTGTCTATAATGCCCCATTTACAGCTGTTATTATCAACATGTGAAAACTGAGAAAAAGGTCAAGTGTGGTGCAAGCCTGCTGCTGCATGGCATTTGACTCTGAGTTTCAAATCTTTGCAGCACAGATTTTCAACATATTAGGAAAATATAAGGAATAGATTTGGATGGTTGTAGAAGAAAAACCAATCTATTCAATCAGAGCTAGCTGCTCCTGTAATTATATCCTAAAAATAATTAGTGCTAAGACAGTTACAAATGAAATACCAATATTTAATCAGCCAAACCCACATGGTGAATGACACAGCAAGAGCTCAGATGAACATAATTGTGGGAAGTAAATTGGTCTGATTTTTAAGAGTTCAAAATACTTGGCATTGTTCTTGTTAATTTTTTGATAGTATTTACTTCAACTAGACACAAACCTAATACACACCTAAGAATTCCACCAAAATTTAACATGAACCAGATCCCAAGTATTTTGAACTCTTAAAAATTAGACCAATTTATTTCCCACAATCTAAGCTCTTGTTGTGTATATCCAGAAGATACTTGTGAAGGCAAGAATGAAGGATGTGAAACTGGTATCAACCTTGATGGATCAGAACATGATCCTATGAATAAATGAAAGCAAAACTGACAAGAGTGAGCAGAAATGCACCTCAATTGAGTACATGACATGAGTCGGAGAGCTCTTGTATGCTGTGCATGTGACAAGACCCAATATCATGTACTCAACTGTGACCATTGCACAATTCATACAGAACCTGAGTCCAGAACACTGGACAGCATCTAAAAGGATATTCCACTATCTAAAAGGAATGATGGACTATGAATTACATTACCAACAGATTATGATGGAAACCATTCATAACATCAATGCCTGATTTGGGATCCAACCCGCCAGAAATATATCAGTGGATATATGTTCATGATTGCAGGGGGAGCCATGGCTTGGAGCTCGAAGAAGCAGAGCACAATTGCATTGTCGACAGCCAAAGTGGAATATGTCGCCGCTACTCATGCCATGAAGCAGTTGATCTGGCATAGAAATTTATTGAAGGAATTGGACCTATGGTCGGATGAGACATCAATTCTACAATCTGATAATCAGGCCGCAATTGCTATATTGCACAACCTGGAATTCCACACATGGATGAAACACATAGATATCAATCTAGATTTCCTATGAGATCACATTGCATCTGGTATCCTTAAAGTCATGTATATTCCTTCCAAATCAAAGCTAGCAGACATATTTACAAAAGGGTTACCTCACCCACTTCATACAAAGTTCATGACTGAACTTGGTCTACTGACCAGAGAGGAACCAGAAAGAGTGGAACATGTAACGGAATACTTGGATGATGTTTACTGTGACCTGGAATGAGTAAAAGAGTATTTGACCAAGGGGGAGTGTTCCCAGAGGTGCTCATGCAGAATGGCCAGACATCTTGTGGTACAGGGAGGATGGGCCAGGGTGTAGGAGGGGGTAAACATTGAGTGCCCAATTAACCCAACTGGTCATACATCGGAAATCTAATAGGGGATACCAGTGGCCAGGGGTTGTGAAAGTATGGAGGGTGTCCAGAAGTTCTATCCAGCAGTTGGGGGGCATGGTGATGGTTAGGGCATTAGAGTCAACCTGGAAGTCAATAATCATGAGGGAATCCCCCCATACTTGTTTCTTTTCCTTGTGGGGAATACCATGTGAGCCCGTCTGCAAATTCCCAAGAGAAATTGTCATCAATGTAGGTGAAGAGATCCAGGAGAAGGAGGAAGATGCAGGCATGCAAAGGAACTGAAAACACATCCACTAGCACTGTTGCCCAAATGGTTGCAACAATTCACAAAGCATTCAGTCTCAAAGGTCATCACCTGTTGGATTTGCCAGACTGGGGCCATGGGCATCAGGCAGTAGGCATGAGACATATCAGACTTGAAGACAACAAGGCAACAGGAGGGGTGATCCATGTGAACATGGTGTAAGGCAGATCCGAGTTGATGTAGGTTATCCATCCAGACAAAGCGGTCCTCTTGGGAATCAAGGAATTCTGTGAGTAGGGTTCTGCACTCTGGTTGACCACCATATGGAGTTTCAAAGAGTGTGGTTTGAGTATCACGCCAAGTGGCATGCTGTACATCCCCAGAAGGAGATCAGAACTGAAGGAAGGGGAGAGCTGGCCAAGTGCAACCTTTGCATCATGCTGTTCCAACAGGAAGGCACAGTGGGAAGGGTCCATGATCAGTTGATGTGAATTGTCCCAAGTTGTCAGGTAGTTAAGGCCAGATGTCCAGGCCCAAGGCCAGAAGCCAATGTGCAAGGCATTGCACATGGAGTCCACAAATGGATCGTTGGGGTGCAGGGCAAAATAACTCGTGAAAACATCAACATGGATGGGGGTGATGATGGTGAAAAGCTTGGGGTTGTTGTGGATTGTGGAGAGGGCAGTGGTGTTCTGGAGTTCATTCTTGGGCACCATGGGTACTGGCAGCTTGTGGAGGCTGGAGAGGGTGACAGAAAGGCATTCATCGTCCCAGATGAGGTAGCAAGGTGCAAGCATACTTTGGCTGGTGGGTCCAAGGATCCAGTCCACTTAGGTGGGCAATTGGGTGCCCTGTGTGAGGTGGAGTGGCACTCAGAGCAATGGTGGATGTAATTACACTTGTTTGCAGAGTTTGGACACTTGTTGTCATTCTAGCGGCAGCACACATCCTGGCATCAAGTTTGTGGGGCAATTCCAGCTGCATGGTGTGGTTCAAGTTGTCTATCCCAAGAGTGGATCCAGTGGAGTTGTAAGTCTGCGAACTCATATGCATCAGTAAGGAGGAGGTCCCAGTGTTGTGCAATGTGGATGCAGATGCCTTTGTCAAGGGCAATGACATGTTGGTGTTCGTCCGCTGGAAGGGCCACAAACAGTCTGGAAATGTAATGCCCGAAATGCTGTAACTTGGGTTCTTGCTGTGGGAAGACAAAGATGGTGGCCTCAATGGTTGGTTCCCAAGCAGTGATCCATTCACTGTGAGAGGTGACATTTTTGGCAGGGGGATGAAGGTCCAAGTGAGATTTCAAAAGATCTGACCTGTTCCTTGTGCGAGTTCCTGGTGGAAGTGGTGAAGAGTCCAGAGAGGATGTGATCAAGGTTGACAGCTCACCTGGAGATGATACTGGTCCACTCAGACTGAGGGAACTGGAGACAGGATGCGGAGTTAAGTATTGATGTGATGGTAAGTTTGATATCTCACAAGAAGTTTTCATGTGTAAGGATAGATAGAGAGATTCCTGGATGACCCACAGGAAAAGAGTGATATTGATGTGCCATTTCGTAGGACTAGGCTGGTCATCGGCATTGTCAAGGGACTTGCTGGCTCCACATTTAGGTGGTTGAGTAATGACAGGGTCATCTTCTCCTTGGGTTTCCCTGAGTTCCATCTCCTGATCTCCTTTGCCATAATTGGTGTCGACAAGCCGATTGAGTGCATTTGAATGGTTGGATCCACCCCTCTGTATGTTGTTGTAGCTGTCAATAGTGTTTTGAAGTGCAGTTGTGTGGTCTGTAACAGTCTTTTGCAAATTTGACATGTATTTTACATATTTGAAGGGTAAAAAATAAGATATTGACCTTGAAACTTTTGTCATGAGAAGCTGAAGTTATATTGGTTGATAATGTCTATTGTTCCTGAATGATTTCAAGCATCAAATATCCAAGAGAAATGCATTCATTCTAGCAGTTGCTACAAAAGGGCAAAAATGTGGACAATGTAGCAACTGCTAGAATGAATGCATTTCTCTTGGATATTTGATGCTTGAAATCATTCAGGAACAATAGACATTATCAACCAATATAACTTCAGCTTCTCATGACAAAAGTTTCAAGGTCAATATCTTATTTTTTACCCTTCAAATATGTAAAATACATGTCAAATTTGCAAAAGACTGTTACAGACTGCACAACTGGACTTCAAAACACTAGCTGTTGAGCATCCAGCAATAGGCCCCAAAAGCCTGGTGATTAATGGTATCATTCTCGCTGATGGTTCCGAAAGGAATGGCCGACATGAGCTCCAGGATGGCAGTTTGTTGAACAAAAATAGAGGAAGGACATACTCAGGAGGAGATGTCTCCTCCAGAGTGAATGAGGAAAAATGGAGTGAAACCACAACCTGGGAAAAGGAGTGGAAACCCTGGGGTGAAACTTAAGGAAAGGAGACTTAGGAGAGGCACAAGGGCTCTTGATCATGGGGGGGTGAGTGCAGTCTGTATGAGTCTTGAACCCATAACATCAGGCATGATTAGACTACAATAAAGTAAACTTTAAATTCAGTGAAATTCTGCCCTCACAATAAAAGCCATAGATATTGGTCTAGAAATTCTAAATATTTGAATCATTTTCTCTTTTCTGAATACATGTTCACAATAATGAAAACAATAAAGGCCTAAATAATTGTATTTTCTGTATGCACTATTTTCTGTATGAATACCACTTTTAGATAATATTATTTTCTGCAATATTTTCACAAGTGAGATAACCAGTTTCAAAATGTGACTGGATATCTGCGTATTATTTGATTGCAAAAAATCCTCATCAGTCTCCTGCTGATACTGGTGTTTGTTGTAGAAAAAAAATAATTAAAAAAATAATTAAAAAATAATTGCTTTTACCTGGGGTTCAGACTTTGCATGGCATACAACTAAATAAATTCCTATAAAATTGTAAGAGGTTCTTCACATATCCTGCTACAACTTTGCCTACAAAGGCTAAGGATTTCAAGCTAAATTAGAATCATGGTTGAATATTCATACAATGTTGTCAGTAAATTAATACCAAGTCCAGTTGAACTCAAAATGCTTTGCCTTTGCAGGAGGACTTGTTGTACATCATGTGGAGAGATATGTAGAAAGTCCTGGAAATTTATTGAGTAGTATATGAAGACAAATTTACCAAATCCATGAATTGCTGAAAACCTTATGCTGTCTGGTTTGACAAAGAATTTTTGGCACCTAATTTGTTCTAAATAAAATCCCTCCAGAGTAAAGGTAGTTGTGTAAGGTTAATAGAAAACATGAGGCATTTTTTGAGAATTTCATATGCCATTATTGTGAAGATATAGTCAACATCCCACATTGTACAAGTTACCGAGCAAGCTGCAGTATGTTGATATTTTTAAAATATTTGATGTTTTCTCTAGGTCCTATACTACAATTCACATCTATACTTTAAAGAGATTAGACTACATCTCTGCTCAAGAAAAATCAAATACAAAACACTGGAAATGCTTGGTATTCTGCTTTAAATCATTCATGGTGCTGGAAAGGCAGGATACAGAAGTTAGAATACAGCAGCTATAATGAAAGGTAAAGAAGAGTGATAAATGGTTACAGGTAAGTTAAGAAAGCATATTTTGGTGTGGCATTTTTTCCAAATGACCAGAAACATCATTTTTCTTCCATTAAATAAAGTACTGAAAATTTATTGTGTACCTGCAATGAGTCATTTTACAACACGAATAAGGAATAAGCAGAATAACAATTCTAATGCCAAAGAAAGTGCAGATTTCAACAAATTTATCAAATTTAATTAATATTGACTCTATTTTTACATAAAAAGCCTTGACATTGCAGTAGCATTTGTTGTGTAACATGTCAACAGTGTCCTACAATTTTTCTGGTATTTATTTGGTTGGGCATTGCAGCAAAACAGCACCAAAAGCCTCCGTTTGTATTTTCTGCTCGCGGCTCACTTCGCAAAACTCACTTCTTGTGCAATAACAGAACTGGTCAGCACATTTTCGACTATAGATGGGCACAACACTGCCGTGCATGGTTGTTCTGGCTCTGTTCCTCATCCGCTTGTACTTCATCGTACCTAGGCACCAACCTAAACTCAGGAAGAAGTGGTCAACTTGCAGTCTGGCCATTTTTCTGGGATCAGGCAAGCGCACTTCCAGCCTGCCAACTAACAAGCTGAACAGGCATGTCTGATCTTAGGTGGTCACACGAGCGAAGCTTTAACGCTTATCTCTTCACTCGATTTTAATCGATATTCTCCGCGAACATATGTTCTGAGCGAGGGGGATACCCTCAGCGCTGACAAGGCCATAGCCTTGGAGGAACTTAAAGCACCCCAATCATCGTCAGAACAGGTAATTCCGGTCATCTCCGCACTTTCTGAACCACTTCCCCTAAACTATAGCAGTACCGCCTACTGACCATTCCACGTGCACGACGGGTGCACCAGTCGCTCCTCATGGCGATCCCGACGACCCTTTTCTCTCTCTGGTTCTGTATCTATCAAGTGATGCTCGTGCCTCATCTTCGTTCATGGGCACTCCCTCGCGCCTCCTTTGCAGATGTGCTCATCCTCAATGGACCGGGGACATGCATTGCGCTTTGCGGGGCCGTATATCTGAACAGAGTGTGTCCACCCTGAATTCGTGGCCGACATTACACTCATCCTTGAAGCTACGCAGTTCCTGGGCTTCCCGTCGCCCACTCTCATTTACGTGGAATCTTTCGCGCGTGTCCGATCGCTGTCCCTTTCAGGAAAGTTGCTCTGCCCATTTGTTGACCGGCAAGTCGTGTCTTCCCATGCTTCGTGTGTCATGATGATACCACTCATTTTTCATTTCTGGTTGTTGTAGATTCGTGGTGCAATGGCCCTTGTTGCTCGACGACCATGGGACTGCAGAATATCGTGGTTGGTTGGTTTGAGGGTTTTTTATTTAGTTAACAATCAGTTGTAATAGACTATGTAATAGAAGTCTTCCCATCTACTTCCTTGTCCATCGGTCTTCACCCGTCGTCGACGCGCCCATTCGGCCCGGGCTGGCACTGCGGCCGCGGCCTGCCTCCCTTTTAGAAGGCTCCCACCCGCCACCGCCACCCTCTGCCTTGGGTGGGTTGAGTCGCCTGTCGAGGCGTTGCCCGACGCGGAGGGACGAGACGAGCTCCTTTGAAGCGAGGCGCAGGTGCATGAAGTTGCAGAAGCCCCCACGGTTGCACTCGCCATTCTCGTTTTGGCGGCAGCAGGCCTCGCGGAAGTCGGTCACGGGGGAGAGCTCGGCATATAACGGTCTGCCTTGAGGGAAAATGTGTTGGCCAACAAAAAAAAAACACCAAAGAGCATAATGTACTTACCGGCGTACCAGCGGTTGTTGAGGTTGTCTACGGCAGCTTGGGCTTCTGTCTCCCACTCGAAGCGTGCATATACGTTTCCAATGAGATGATCGCCCACGTTATCGCACACCTGCCAGACGGTTTTAAAGTAGCGAAAAATAAGAATGAAAGACGAAAGACTCCGTCGGTGACGGGTGGACGCACATGCAGTTCGAGGAGATGTCCGAATTTTGCGAGCTCGCAGTAGAGATCCTCGTAGACCGCGTCGAAGCCCTCCTGCAGCTCGCGCTCTGTCTGTTTGCAGACAGGGTCGTGGGCGGGATTGTGATAGACATTGGGGAGGAGGATTGTCTGAGAGAAGGGGGGTCGGATGTGCTTGCGCGAGCAGCGGTCACCGTGGCGGCAGGCACCGATCTGTTTCCAAAAAATTGAGAAAACTAGATACGCTGTGATAAAGGAGTTACTTTGTAGTAGAATGAGCAGTTGACACGGTCTTGCTCCGTGCCAAAGATATTTGCCTGGTGTCGCTGTTCAGCACAACGACGGGGTGCGTGTGGAGGAGGAGTGACTCACTAGGTGGGACGCCATACCGTGTTTTGGTTAGTAGAAGAGAGCTGAAGGATGAGTCAGCACACTAATAAAAATCCCTTGTCGATACACAGTGGTATTTCTACAAGGGTTTAACGTTTAACGTTTAATGGAGATGTCCATGCCAAATATACATGACGATCAGCGTTCAGCTTGGCAGGGATCTCAGGAAGTGGGGAAAATAAAGCTCTATTGTATGGATGTGGCGTACGTAGCGCCGTCTAGCGGTGACAGTAATACAACGGTGCGTTATGCACGGGATGTAAGGCTTGTATTAAATTTCTGAATTGCAACACAGGTGGAGGGATAGAACGTTATGAGCAGTGCTGTGGATCCCAGGACAGGAAAGAGTCGTCGGACGAGTCGGAGACGCCCGGTATGAGGTCCCATGGAGTGTGGAGGGACTGTGGGGAGATAGAGGACGCTGGGATCGTCGTGTGTGACGGAGGCTGGTGTTGTGGTTGTAGGATGGGTGCAGTCAGGCCCTGCAGGCGGGGACGGTCGTCGAGATAGAGGGCCAAGTCATCTCGGGGAGCTGCCAAGGATTTTAGAGTGGTTCTGTCATCGGAGGGCGGAATTTAGGAACTTGAGATGGAGGAAGAGGAGCAAGACCTACGTTGCACAGTTGCCGAGATCGAGGATCTTTTGCTGAAGAGTGCAGCGTATTCCGAGATGGTGGTTTGTAGCACAGCCGAGAATGTCAGCGGCCTTCTGAAGGCCAAGAGAGAGCTCGAAAAGAACGTTGTAGTAGATCTGCTCGTTGATGCAACCGCAGTGGATTGGGAGATCGTCACGGAAGTTCTGCGCGGGGTCTGGTTGGGTGCTGTCGTCGCAGGAGATGAATGCGGGATAGGGCAAAAATAGGGATGAGATATCGAAGGAGTGTAGGTCGTGCTGAGCACCCGCGATTGCGATCAGGGGTTGTGAAAAGTCTTCTGGGGGAGTCATGAGAGAAGGGGAGGAGGAGGGGTCGGTGAGGGGGGATGGGAGGCTGAAGTGGGGAGACGACTGGTCTGGGGTGAGCGCAGGATGTGTGTTGACGACGGTGCTATCGTGAGACGAGGGCGATTCGGAGATGGTGGAAGAGCGAGAATGCCAGTGGAGTTTATCTTTGCCGGAGTGGACCCATCGTGGGTGGGGTTTGTTCTTTAGCTGGAGAGGAGGTGAGTGCGCGTGTGTGATGTTGGGTGAATGGACATGCCTCGCGAACGACGCCTTCGAGTTCTGCGACACGTTTCCTGAGACGAGATGTCTCGTCCAGGGTGTCTGATCGCTGGGACGGATCGTCGACCTCGTACACGCAAAGACCTGTCTGGGAGAGGGTGAGCGGGTGAGCGGGTGAGCGGGTGAGCGGAGGCATTGCTGGAGGACGTACGAGACCGAGCTGGGTGCAGCGACCACAAGGACGTTTTCTGTCGCACATGCGTTTTGAGGAGTGACAGTTTAGACAGGACTGGGTTGTACGGTTTCGGCGACGTTTGCGATGGTCGCTGTCGCTGACGGCCATGACGAGCTTGCAGTTGTGGCAATGGCGGCAATGGTGTTGGCAGTGGTGTTGGCTCTGCTCCTGGTCCTCATTCATGGACAGTAATATTAAATATTATATGCGAGACACGTCAAAGACGGCTACGTCACGTGTGATAAGCCGCGGACCCTCGGACACCTCGGCCCCGATCACGAAAACGATCCCCCGAGTGCACCCAACATGGTCACCCACCAGCCCCGGTACAACGCCGTCCACCCTTCCTCGCCAACGATCCTTTTCCCACAGTCGATCAGTCCCACGTACGGGTCCTCCTCGCTTCTCAGCCTACCCTCCCAATATTAATAATTAATTATTATTTCACTCAATATTGCACTGGCACTCACCCAATCACCTCCTCTGGTCCACCCTCGCCATACTCTTCCCTCTCTTCATCGTCCCCACCCATATCCATATCCACAACACCGTGGTTCCGTTGGATCGCAAGCCGGGTAGCAATCACCTCCAACGGCGTCAACACAATCGTGCTCACCACCAGCAGACCAAAAAATATCGTCGCCCGCAACACAGTTATGTCTTCCGCCTTGGGTATTCGCATCTCCGGCAGGTCCGGCAGTATGATTCGCCGCGCAGTACCCACAACCAGCACAGCGTACCCGATGTGCGTCACTTGCGCTGCCATAAGCCCAGGCGTCGCGTACAGTATCCACGGCCGTCGCCGCTCACTGGGAGTAAGCAGTACACGCAGCGTTTTCATCGGCATCAGGTACCCGAGTCGCTGCGGCGTCGTAATCGCTCTGCAATCTCCCTGTTTCATCATCCCATAATAATCTTTGCTTTACTCTGTTCACTCACCGGTATGTCACAATCACAACAGGAAGTGATATAAGCATCATAAAGATCCCATAAAATAACGTCCCCAACACTCCACTGTTCGGTGGGTTGTACGGGCCATGTCGTGATCGGAGTGTCCCCAACGCTACCAACATCACCGCGATAATCACCACAGTCGACAGGAATGTCGGCACTGTCAATTCGTCGCTTCAGTTGTCAGATACATGCGCGGTATATGACCATCATCATCCACCCACTGAATCCCTTGTACAGTCCAGCCCATCCCTGTAAATCCCCTAATCAGCTCGCTTTCAATCTCTCCCTCTCTCATCGACAACCCACCTCAATCCTATACACCCTTAAAAACATGCCCAGGAATGACACAACGGGGCCAGTGTGTGGCGGTTGCACAACCCCCTCAGAATCAAGTCGCAATCCTTTTGGATTGTAGTTGGCCCTGAACCGCACAAGAATTCCAGTGAGAGGTACGATTATCAATAACGACACAGCCAAAGAGGCGACAAAGGTCAATATCACAATAAGCTTCATGGCAGTCGAGGACGAGGACACGGCGGTTAGCGTTAACTTTCAAGTTCGACTCGGAGCCTGAGCTTACTGCGGCTTCACGTGTCTGCACAGCCAATCGATTCCGGTGCGGTCTGGTAACTACTTAAACTTCGCTATCTGATGATCATCCACCACCCAATGACCTTCTCAACCGCGGGCGATATCCAGTTATATTATACAACTAAAATCCCCAAAGTCAGTATGCCATTGTAAAATACAACGAGAAAAAAGACATACGCAGCACAGCGTTAATACAACCGTCATTCTCTGGGTTATTCGTGATTTGAGCATACTTTCCAAACACCACTTTCCCCCCAGTCGTCACCATCCCCAGCTCGGAAACATTCACCTCAATCACCGTTCCCTTCGTCATGACCCCAAGTTGTGTGTACATCGGTGACTGTGGATTCTTCTTCACCCCAAGAATCTGTAACTGAAAAGTCGCCTTCAAGTCCGCTGATGCACACAACATCAGGACATTACTCAAAAAACAAAACAAAAAAAAGGACAAAAAGATAGTTATTGTTCGCCACTTACGATGCGTCACATTTGCCTTTTTGTACCGTAGCGCCATCGGTCGTATAAATCTCTCCATCTTGACAGGCTTTCTCGTGAACGCCTCCCCCACAAATGTCGCCTTGGTCACCATCCGTTTCCACGACTTGCTCTTGCTCTTCCCCGTCTTCACAACCTTGAACATCTCATCCTCCGCGATCCCCCGCACTCGCGGCAGCGGGACAGCGTACTTCGCAACCTTATCCTTCCGTTTCTGCTTGATTGCCGACGAGAGCGCCTTCGCGTCCTTCTGCCCCTCCCGGTCAAGCAGGTACGTCGGCAGTGCACCCTCTGGCACACTCGAGTCCGCCGCCTGCTTCACGTTGCGTTCGTCGTGTGCCTTGAGCGTCTTCTTGAGCTGTACTTTGTCAGAATGGCGTTTTGCATGCAACAGCTTCGCTCTTAAACCAAATGCTTTCTGTGCCGTCGCAGACGCGCTGTGCACTGCGCGTGCTTCACGTTTCCGTCTGAAGGATACATGTTAAAATGCACGGTCGACAATGTGCGAAGACGGACTTTCGTTCATAATGATCTAACCGTCGCCCGTGTCGCTTGATGTGTTCCTCGATGTACTCGTTCTGCAAGCGAACGAGAATAAGAATAAAAAATTTCCCTGATATTTATTGCACGCATTGACCTGGGGCTGTCATAGCAGACCTTGTCAGCATTCCTTCGCAAAGGCCAAACTGAAAAAATTTGTGCACCATGGTGGATGTTTGCCAAAGACTTGGATAACAAATACGAATAAACAGCGTCAAAGCGTGCGTCTTTCGCCACGTCCCTGTCCCGACTTGAAAAACCCTCCCTCCTCAGGCCTCATGTGGCAAGAATCCAGCAACCCTTATGGCGCCTCCTCATCGCATGCCCAATACTACGCCCAACCACCCCAATCAGGCCCTTCCCAACCTGTCCCCTTGCAGTTTTTCGCGCCACCTACGAGCACCGACCGCAACACTTTCTATCCAGGCTCGCGCTCTAGCCTGGAAGGGAATGTTGGAGCGCAAGGTCCAATCTCCCAACATGCAGTACCCCCTGGTTACGGCGGAAACATTCAGCCAGCAGGCGGATGGTGGACTGCCTTTGGCACAGGGGGATTCGAGGGGGAGCCACCATTGTTAGAAGGTGAAGCTGCCGTATCAACTATCACCGAACCGTTGTAACATCTGTCTGTGACACCCTCAATATCTATATACAACTCGCCCTATAACATCATGATAAAACAATAGAACTAGGGATCAACTTTTCTCACATCCGCGCCAAGTCGTTGACTGTCCTGAATCCTTGGTGCCGGATCGATGAACATATCATGGATGATGCCGATCTGGCAGGCCCGCTCCTTTTCGTCCTCTGTTTCGGAACGTTCCTGCTCCTAGTAAGTCATCATTGTCTTGTGCAACGCTACCTTTGCCCTGCCGTTTCGCGTTCTTACACCTGGGTGACTGCAGTCCGGTAAAACGCAGTTCGGGTACATCTACGGTGTTGGCCTCCTCGGGTCTGCATCCATTTACACCCTGCTGAACCTTATGTCCGAGCAAGGCATAGACGCTTACCGCGTCACTTCTGTACTCGGTTACTGTTTGTTGCCTATGGTAGGCGTAGGTGCCATTAGCGTCATGATAACTCTAAAGTCAGGCATCCTATCCTCTTCTCTACTTCAACTCGTGCTGAAAATGTGTTGTTTTTGTTCGCCACAGTGGCCTGATTGGATTCTTGCTCTCCATGCTTTCAATCATCTGGTGCACATACGCCGCTTCCGGAATCTTTGTTGCTGTTCTCCGGATGTCGGATCAGCGACTCCTTGTAGCATACCCCGTTGGGCTTTTATATGGTTGTTTCGCATTGCTTAGCGTATTTAATGTGGGCGCGGGCGGTGCAACAGGAAAATGAAACAAATGCATCATCTTTACGCATTCTAATACCGTGACAAGATGCAAGTACGACACTATTACACAATGTTGCATAATTACGCCTGAAATGTGTATATTATTATCTTGAATGTCTCTACGTTGAGCCATACTTATCTGTGTGCAGTTGCTTGCTATACAACTTCAATAAAATCTCCATAATCTCCTCGAGCGGCAACGTCACATACTCGTGCACATATTGGGGAAGCGAATCCTCCAAGTTGAATCCGGCCTTCTTCATAAAGAATGGGTGCATGACATCTGGCGTAGCTTCACCCAGTTGCCTCATGGTCAACCGCTCGATGTGCCTATGACGGGGTCGATAGGTAATCCTCGACCCACTACTTTCACCAGTGAAGATGGACGACGCTGTTGTTGCCGCAGTTAATGTCGGGAAAGGAACCTGCGGTGGTAGTAAGGTCCCCGCAGACTTGGACAGTGACGCGGATTTCAAGTATCGGTCTTGCGGTCCGTCATGGAAGGAAGTGTACGTTGGTGAAGCGGATTTGGAACGTTCCAAACTGCTAGCTTTCACGGGAGCTAGTGTTGTTGAAGCCGATGGATTGTTCGAAATTTGGAATATTGGGACGATACTGTCTGCTAGCTGCGGTGGGTCTGGAACCTTCTTGCGTGTCAAAGAGATAGACGGCCCCATGCTTGTTCGATTGTCTGCCGTGGTTTGCACCTGATCCATCTCCCTCGAGAGGTTCTTCCGAAGGAGGGTAAGCCAAGAGTACAGCGACATATTTAGCGTGATATAGATGTCTTGATCTCTCATACCCTCCCTGCGGATGAATTGACTATGAAAATCATAGAGAAGAATCTTCGTCGACTCTGCGATAGTTTGGTGGCTAGACATGTGCATATGCATTGAAGGCAGGCCAACTATGGTGGCCTCCGAGGCATTCTCCAAAAGCAGTGTTAACCACATCGTACCGTCGGGGATTGTGGTCGTCCCTACACCGGTATGGCTGAGTTGGCTGTACTTCGAGATAATCACGGATGAGATTGACAAAAGAAGGTCTCTTTTTGCCGGCCGTGCATCTGCGTCCACAAGGCGATCCAAGCGAGCATGAACATCGCGACCGACAAATTGGGCAATCTCTGGGTCAGCCATTGTTCTTGGGAAGACTGCTAAACGCAATAGATTCAGGCGGAAACTCAGGTGTTGTTGAATCACGCATGACAGGCCTGCCTCAGCTTCTTTGAATCGATTTCTCGCCGAGTGCAACATTGCATGTGCGACAGCAGAGAGAGGATTATCTGGCTTGGGTGATCGTGTCACTCGGAACGTTTGGGATTCACGGCTTGCGCCTTCCCGTTGAACATCAAGATTAGCCTTGAACTTGTTTGCGTAAAGTAGGAGTTTAGGGACGGTGCCGACGGTTGCGGCGGCAACGATTTCTGCACCGGAAACAACGAAGGATAAACGCAGAGATTGATCTTCTACTTGAAGTTGTGGTGAAATCATTGACCAATCGTCGAATACCTCAACTTCCAGCGGTTCGGCACTAAATAGGAACAGTAAATAAAGTCTTCTTGAGTAGATTCGTAGCAAAGCTGACTGATATTGTAAGAGTCTTTGGTGGTCAGATTCCAGCATAACATCGAGTGGGCCACTGGTCATAGTGAGTTCCAGCAGTTTTGGCTGCCCAACAGCGTCGAAAGCCTTGCTTTCCTTCCTGCGGATGGTTTGAAAGACGAAGTTCGGCAGTCTGACATTTCCTGTCACATTTCCTTTGCCGATTACCGAAACATCTGCAACGGACAAAGCAACCTCGTTGAGTCCTGCTGTCAATCTAGTCCTCACAAGGGCATTTCGAAGGTCAAGTGTTAGCGCACTGATCGATTGGCCGAGGTCGACGTCAAGCTTGATTCGGCGGATCCGCAGCAGGAATGCAGTAGTAAACCGAGCCTTTGTTGAGACTGCAGATGTAAATTTCGTTGGCGATTTGAGGACCACGCCATCTTGCCCAGTGAAAATGGGAATACGATCCAACCATACTGCTTTGAAGCAGAGAATGTCTTGCAGACGAGAAAACTGGACTCCTCCAGAGAACTCGGTGTCCAGAACAACGGAGACAGAAGAGATCGGATGGCCAGCCTCAAATTCCATTCTTGCGAAAGTCATGGAGAACGTTAAATTGCGAGCATCCAGTCGCACACAGTCTTCGCTCAAGAAGCCGTGTTTCAGCCCCACTGTGAGGCCGCCCACACTCCCCGAAAATGTAACCTTTTGTGCACCAGGAGAAACATTGACGACGAATCCTCCACTATCCCAGTGGAGGCCCGCGATAACATTTACGTCTGGTTGACATGTCAATTCCAGTCTTGATTGATCTATACGCAGGCTGAAGCTAATCTGCATGCTGAACACCGCATCGCCGATAGGATTGCCATCACTCCCAACTATTGAAGGGAGCCGTTGGTCGCTCTTCAATTGAAAGGGTTCGTTTCGCGAACTCATTCTTCGCATGCGCGCGTCGATTTGGCTGACCAGCTCAGTAAGGAACGGTAGCAAGATTGGCCTCAATGAGTTCTGACTGGAATGTACCGTACTCTTGAACATCAATATGGTCGGCTTCGCCTCATCGCCACTACCAATGTTGTGTGAAGTAAAGGCGGCACGGTATTCGCTCCAAACAGAGACAACGGGCAAGTTAAAAATCTCGGCTCCAAATTCCTCATCTGGAGGTTCGCGAACAGTATGTGATTGGAACCATGCTTTCGACAAAGCTGATGCGGCACCGCTGTACACGCGAACTTTACCACTGAGAAAGGTCAGCGAAGCGAGGACGTTGGACGAGGTCAACATGGCGTATTGCTTGGGCGCATCCATTGTTTCAACTCGAATTTTGGAGCCAACAATGGGCGAATTGCGAGGAAGAGTGGCAGTTAATCTAGCCACACGTTCTTGACCTTGATGATAGACATCAATCAAGGAGAAGATGTAATCGGGAACAGTCGAATCCAGGTCCAACATGAAACCGTTTACATTTGCTCCGATCCTAATTTGCCGTGAAGTAGGTGACCGGTTGGATCGCATTCGTGCAGTCATCTCTGGATAAACCAGACGATTCCTGGTCTGATGGTTTTCCCCTGAAAAATCAGCCGGAACAGACTGCCTGAACCTGCCTGGGATCAGTTGGTGTTTCACAACCAATAAGGCCAAAAGTTACCGAGCCACAAATTGGAAAGAAAATCTCTTCATCACTGCTTGACCACCTTCGTCGCGTTGAGTATCAAAATCGATTGATTTGATTGAGAATAGGAATGCACGGACTGCGCTGGAGTCTCGATTTTCCCATTGTGGCAATTGGAGATCTTGATTCAGGGTAAGGGGGAATGCTACGCCGATATTTCGGACAGAGAGGTTTATGATGTAATTACTAAACCATGTCGGGTTGATTTCTTCGAGTGTGGTATCCTTGACATTGATCTCAAATGTCCTCATGACGCTCTTCGTCTTCTCTTTGAAAGCCGCGAGTTCAAGGACTCTTTGCTCTTTCCGGTCGAAGACCTCACACTGAAAGCAATAACAACATGAACAAATTTTGGCCGTGGGTCGGGTAAGTAGGAGAGTGGACATACCTGCATTTGGTCAATGAAATCGCCCACTTCTCCGATGGAACTAGGTTGCATGACAGCATGGATTTTCGTCACCGATATGTGAAGGAGTTCGCTGTCAGATATGCGAGAACATCGGGTTCCGGCGCTTGTGTGGAAATCGATAATCACAAAGGCTGAACGATGACTTCTGCGTGTACCGAAATCTTGTGAGGTGATTGTGGCGCGAGGAGTCAAGGAGAGGCCCAGGTCAGAGAACTGGATATTCCATATGCGGTGAGCATCTTGTTCGACACCGCCACGGATATCTTTGCACTCCAAGTATATTACGGAGGAGATTCCTTCCATGCCAATGCGAAATCCTCTCATCTTCAAAGATCCACAATACTTCAACGATTTTCGTGGCGGTGGAGGCCTGGTGAATGAGATAGATCGCTGACGGTGACGTGTTTCCTCTACTAAGGTCATGAGGTCATTGAAGTCCTGTCCAAATTTCTGTTGTACAACCAGAAGGGTGTCCCAGTGTGAAGGTTTTACTTTAACTTGGAAAAAGTCCACCAAAGAAATGATTTGAATGCGCGATCCACGATACAGTCCTGAGGCTGAGAGCGTCGGTAGATTGAGCTTCATTCGAGTACTTGGAGCCGCGTGGTGTGAGGTGCCTGCCTTCGACGAGATACTGAAAGTTTGTGAGGCTAATTGCAATCCGAAGTGTTGTACAAAGTCACCAGTACATGCCGGTGTAGTTGATGATCGTAGGAACACCGCCGTACCATACACGTCCCATGAAAGCCAAGTACCATGCATAACTTGTAAGGCGATTCCGAAGGTTGTGATAGACGCGTGAACTTGAAATATGGGTGGGCGTTGCATTGAACGAGGAGATGGTGAAAGCGTCTGGGCTGGGGCCATCTGAATCTCTGAGAGTAATGCCCTCATCGTCGTTTCGATACCGGGGAGAAAGTCTTCTCTCCATTCTTCAATAAACCGGTAAAGGCGGAGGGCGCTGCGTGGGACATTGAAACGCAGGTTTTCTGTTGTCAGCACAACCCGCACTATGGCATTCGACGATAGTTCCTGTCGCAGGACAGCATTGGCTGTCCCTCCATTGAAAACAAGAGATGCAAGGATGTCGTGCTCGTTGTGTTTGGTGGAATCACCAGGCGAACACGCTCGAAGAAAGATTTCATCGAACAGTACTGAAACGTTTGCTGTTTGGTCGCGTTGACTTTGAGAACCCAGAGCCGGCCTTAACAACAAGGTGGATGCTGATCGCGCGTTTGACACTCTGAACTCGAAAATCAAGTTTTCAGCAGCTGCTTGGATGTGGAGGCGAGATAATGAAGATGTGACATGAAACGACGTCGTCTCGACAGCCTTCGACATGACACTTTCATCGTCTGCTATTGAGCATCCTTCGGAGCTGTTTGAATTACAGTAGTGTCGGCGCACACGCAATATTTGCTGCGCAAAGGGCATCAGATGGGGGGAAACAATCCAGTCGACGTCCATCACAGAGATTGAAGCGATTATCCGTTGAATTTTCGATCGTTCTTGGTCGCGCAGTGATGTTTGAGAGAGCGTAACCTGAGGAGGAGGCGAAGGCAGCCACTCGAGAGTTTGAAGACAAGCAGCAACAATCAATGGTGCCAAAATCAGTTGCGTAGATGATCCACCCGGTGGATCCCTGACCAAAAGCTTGATCATTTTCAAATGTATCGACACTGCAAAATTGGGAGAGCTCTTTGATGGTTGCCGGTCCATGGAAGTTTGGTGATACGGAAATGATATCCCCAGCGCAGCCATATCAGTGATCTTGGAAGAGTCCTTGTCCAATGTTAAACTTATCAGCCGAGACTCCAACAATGGCACTGCATCTTCCGCAGTAACCGACGCCGTGTAATTCTTCGATGAGAAAAAATCCCGACGCTCGCAGTCGTCCAGATGCCATAGACAGTTACGAAGGTGGAATAAGAACCTGAAGGTGTCGTCTGTGCGAAGCTGGTGTGGACGACCGCTCTGTACGAGATACGAAGGTTGAATTGTTGAGAGCGGATCGACAATGGCCTTGTGGCTGGAAGACTTCAAAATATTGTAAATCATATTTCCCTTGAACACAGCAGCATCTGCCATAAATTTTTTGTATATGCGCAACAAGTCCCGTTGTTTTCGAGCAAGAGTTATGCTGGTGACGGTGATGATTTCTGGACCCCTATGGTCTAGCTCCATACAAATGGCATCGCACGTTATGTCGAGTTTGTCGGAGAGAAATCTACTTCGCAATTGATCAATATCTAACCGAAAAACATTAGCCTCCAAGTTTGCGCCTTGTCGCTTGTCAGAGGCTATGTCTAGGTTTACTGACGCGCCATGAAACGAAGTGCACAAGGTCATATTGGCATATGAAGATGAGTTCCTATCCGTGCTGGACCAGACCAGGCGACAGCTGTCGGAAACGATGTCGATTGTAGCAGTTACGTCGTGCTGACAATGTTCAGAGACCACCGGCAAACATAATGGGCCATCTTCCACTATGATGGGAACGTAGTGAAGGATACGAATCCGCACAGATGAGAGGGCAACCTGAAAAGTAATGGATTGTTTTGGAGTATCTGAAAGGTTGCTGAGATAAGCCTCTACGATAGCATCTAAAGACAGTTCAGGACTGAGGAGCTATAAACCATATCCCCATCATTTCCAGAACCCAAAGGAGCCGGAAAGTCAATACTCACACTCGTACTAATATCCTCTGCAAAAATAGTTGCCACAGGTAGGACGAGAGGTGTTACTCTCAGCTCGAGACCTTGGCGAGACTGGAGGCGGCACACTATCGAAGACGTTCCACCTCCAAAATGACGGATTATTGAGTTAGTGGCCAAGATATTTCCCCTGGCATCTGTTGAACGTAACCGTCCCATTATGGGAGTCGAATATCCGCAATCCTGTCATTCATCAGTTAGGAAAGAGTGGACTCATGCGGCTTGATCCTGACATACCCGGGTGAGAAGAAAGGGTGTTCCATCCCATTGTGAAGGGACTGCAAGAAATGGGGCCTTGTACTGCCTCGTTGAATGAGAGTACCGTACCAAGAGCGATGACCAACCATCTCCGTAAGTGTCTGGTGCCCGATTACGTTGTCATTCTCAAGTGAGTCTTGTGACACCTACCTTGTACGAAATCCGACCACTCGTTCTCTGAAATGCAAGCGTCCGTCAAATCCTCATCATCTGATTCGTCTCCACTGGACATGCTCTGGTTATCGTCATCTACCGATGGAACCATTGGTGCTGTTGATCGTGTCTTTCTGAAGTGGAGATCACGTTGGTTACGATTGATGATGGATGTATGAGGTTTGAGGATATTCCTTACGCTAAATAAGCATCACGACGTGCCTCGGAAACGCCTTCACCGCCTTCAGATTCGGATGAATGTGAAATTAGCGACCGGGGATGTAGTCTGGATGATGTTCGTACAGTTGGCGAAAAGAGAGACGTGGACCTGGAGACTACCTCGCCAAGAACTGCGGGATAGAATAGTTGCGGTTGAGGCAAGAACAAACCATTCATGTGAAGAGGGCGTCCTATTATTGCGGTCAGATAGCGAATGGAGACACTCATCAATTACTTACTAAATGCTAAGCTGTCAAATATTCGTTCAGCCCGACCTGTCGGTGCATCTTGTGTTCGAACAAATTCTGATTGTGTGTGTGCCTTGTCCATCCCCTCTGAAGGAGAGGAATAGATGTCGAGATAGGCATCTGTCAAGAACTCGGCAGCCTCCACCCATGTGGGATGTTGAGTATCGGCGGATAGATACATTTTCACCGAGGCATGAGGCAGTCGCAAGCTAGCAACTGTTTGATGAAACTTGCCACCTAAATTATTACTTTCGAACTTCAAACCCCGTGAAAATGATATCTCTAAAGCTGCATGTCCTGCTTGCCAGGTAGCGTCAAGGGCCGCAACCGAACACTTGACGAATGTAACTGTGTGAACATCGAAAGGAGGGGGAGGGGGAGGGGGAGGGGGAGGGGGAGGGGGAGGTAAGGTTTGCTCCTGCCCTAAAGCATTATTCACTCACTATCTGGGTCGACGACTGGAATGTAATCAGGCGATGGCGCATTTAAAGGATCTGTGAAGTTGAGGCGGAAAGCATTGTATGTGGCCAGAAGCATTCTGCCGGCAGAAGGCAGCAGGAGAGTTTTGACATGGCCAATGTGAACTGCCCAAATGCACACATAAGTTGCTGTGCGTGGCTGGGGTCCAAACAACCTGTTTGCAGTGATATCGATGCCTAGATTAAAGGTTATGAGAATTTTCACGGTGCGACTAGATCGTCTTGCCATCAATCAAAATGGTCTCCTTTAAGCTGAAATTCCCAGAATGTGCGTGCGACAGTTCCTCAGGATGAGATTGATCAATACGCCCAGACGCAGAGTCAATATTTAATGACATTTCTGGATTTTCCATTCATCAACCTGCATCCGGCCTTCAGCATCAAGTACTTACCCATGAAATAATCGTGTAGCCGAAGTTGGACTTGCAGTTCGGGAATGAGGATTGAAATACAAGCACCGATATTATCACCGACTCTGCCAGAATTTGATGCCTCGTATCCTGGGAGTCCCGCAGGTAGAATCAGTAATCCATTTGCAAGGGATAGTCCAAGATCCGCTTGAAGCATGTTCGCCTGCTGTGATTCAGATACAATCCAGCTTGGTATTTCAAGACTTACTTTACCAGGCCTATACTTTTCGATGATAGGATCCCCAACAGGCAGGCCCTTCCTTCGTTTATCCAGGTATTCATACAAAGTTGAGAAGTGGGTAAAAGACCCTAAGTAATTGTCCCGAAGGACCATAAAGTATCTGATCGACCACCCAAGCGCCTTGAATACAACGTCGCGAGCCTATTTTAAGTCGTGAGATTGGCATAGGTGCAAAATAAAGCAACAAACTGAGAAATCCAGCGTGAGATGGTCCACATTGTCTTCACGGACGTCGGAGAAATAGCGAAATGAGCCATCAAGACGAAAAAAGCCTGCCTTGCAGATGCTGTTGCCTTGTATTGGAGCGTGGAGCGCATGCGTATTCCATCGCGGTAACGACAGAGTGAGTGATACGTCAGGAGCCTCAACATAAAACGGAATCATGGTAGTCTCCGGTCGAAACTTATTCGCCGGAATCTGAGTTTGATGTCGAAAATGGGCCCCTCGAAGGGCGAATAGAGCTATTCATTGATATATAAAAAGTTACTGCGGGGGACAGGAGTAAGAGATCTTACCGTTTTCATCCTTTATGACTGGTTTGTCAATAATATTATGGTCATTAGCGTACAGAAAAATCTCGAAGTGATGCATGTCGAGCTGAATCATATATACCATAGGAACAAATCGATGGTAATCAGTTGGCGGACCAGACGTCCAGTCTCTCGAAAGGTCAGTGAACATGTTAATGTGATCCCGAATCAAATACAGGACGGGTTGTCGAAGGGACACCGAAAATGTCCATTCACGTTCAATATTCCATTTCAAAGGAGAACGGAGGATACCACTGACCTGTAAGGCAATGGATGAGTCGAGACGAATACAACTGAGAATTCACATACCCGACACGATTCAGCAGTTACCAATCGTATGTCGTTCAAACTTGAGGTGACCGCAATGGTGTCTAGATGGACTTCTAGAAGTGGTTCATACCCCATCGAACCCGCCACCAACGGCATGATGTAGCTGAACGACGAGCTGTCTCCAGCTGTAATATGAATGGAAGCAGGCTCTCGCTTTCGTAGGTGATAGAAGTCAACTTCACCATCCCATTGCCAATTCTAGCATACCGCTGATGAGCACAAAAAAACCGCGAAACGGTATATCTCACTTTCGATGCTTCTCGAAATGGAACACGTAGTATAGTATCATCCCGAAGTTCAACAAACACTTTAAAACATGTCCAGACTCTTTTGTCCCCGGATCTAAGAAATGGTGCTGGCTCGACATCTTGATATGGAGGAGGGAAAAAAGCCCTTTGCAGCTCCAGCCTGTCCATCATTTAGGCCACAGAGCTAGAGAGGACCAGGGATGTCGGCTTACCGTTGACGGTCGGCCCACGGACCATAGCGCAGAAACCCGCCTCTGACCACTATGTCGACACCCCATTCAGGGGGTAGGTCTCCATTTCCGACATCAAATGGCTCTAGTCCTATGGACCCGGCCTGATCTTTAAAAGGAGGTACGTCTCCTACAACGTCTGCATAGTACGAAATGTCTAACACAGGTGTCTCGAAAATTTTGCGCTCTACAGCGTACTCGAGAGCAGAGGTATCGTCACCGATTGGGATCTCTCCGTGGATGATATTTTCCGATTCTTCACGAGTTCGCGTGGGCATGAGCAGCGTCATCCCACAAACGCCGGAGCGCCTCTGGATCAGTGAATATAATCCAAGGCGTTTCCATAGCTTGATGAATGTGGGAAACGATAGGTATGGCAACCGCTGTAAATTGGACCTAAATGATAAGTTGTCGGTAAATTTGCATAGATCCATAGCACAACAGACGAACGAGGATGATTTCATCTGTCCATCGACTATTTCTCCAATGGTAGTCATGGAGGCTCGGTAATCTTCGTTTGGCGTATATCGCACCAAGGCATGTCGAAACTCCATACTGAGAATCTGTTTGTATAGGTCGTGCTTGGACCTGGACTACAAAGACTTGGCGTAAATAAGAGGTAAATAAGAGGTAATCCTTGAGGAAACCTGCAAACCTGCACGATTCCAAACGTGCCCTCAGCCCTTTGGAATTCGGCGATAAGCAAATTGGGAGTTGACAGATTACCACATATTATTGCACCCTGTGTAATTTCGATGCCAACGGGTAAAAGGTCTTTGGGATCCAAAGTCGGTAATTGACGCCTAATCCAAGACATGAACGTCTGGATAATAGCTTCCCTTCCAGATGATCCGGGAAGCAAGGATTGCGGGGGAGGGGAAACCGAGGCTGAACTTGGGCTCGTCAACTCAGACAAATAAAATGGCATGTGCAAGGCACCTGGGAGTGGTGAGGATTTTTGCGAAGAACTATGTGATGTGGCGCATTCCGGCTCGCCTTTCTGCGATCGAAACGCAGGAGACGCGAGATCATTGAGTTGTATTTGTGAAACGAAGTTGTCATAAGACGCTGTCCTATTATATAAAAAGACTTCAAGGCCTTGAACAGATACCTGAACACGACATTTGCGGACGCGAAGGGCTGGATTTTCTGGGAAGGATACCATGAACTGGGTAGGGGATTACCGGCTCTCAGAGACACAAACGTACGAGCCTGATTGATATCCTGTTCAATTGTTGGTTTCCGAATCCAATATCTCCAAGTTATCTGTCCTTTGATCACTGTGATTGTCTGGTTACTAGAGTGATACCGAATATCCTTGAGAAGAATCCTCCCGGCCAGTAGAGAGAAATGGATAGAACCTGGATATGTTTCAATAAGGAAATATAATATCTGGTATGCGTACCAATTTCCACCCATATGCTTGAATCAGCATCGTTCCAATACATCAAACGAATGATCAAGCCAGCAATGTACGCAACGAAACGATTCCAATAGAAGAGGTAAAGGACCAGAGAAAGCGTGATGGATACACATGCAACAAGTAGCAAAAAGTTGGGCATTTTGAACCACGAAAACTTCAAGTGAAGCCTGAGAAAATTGCGATGGCTGGTGTACAAATAAGTACAAAGGCACTCAATTACGAGTTCTTTTAATTTATTAAAAGACTCGTTCTTTATCAGACCTGGTTCAGTGAGGATTCGTAATTAATTAATTAATAAAGTTGATCGCCTATAGACAAAATTTTTTTGGGCAAGAGATATGATTCTACTTCTGATACCAGAAAATAACACCATGTTGGGGCCATGTGTGGACAAGCTTACATAAGCATCCAAATATGGGTTGCCTCAGAAAAGACACATTACCTTCAAATTATATTCAAAATATTCATACTGACTTCAATTCTTATCGGAATCAGCTGAAAATTGAACTGCTGACTAATATAACCATTTCGGGCAAGGTGTGACAGTCACATGTGACCAATCTAACCATATAAGGCAATTTCTGATATTATATAGCAAATTTTTTACTGATCGCAATGGTGACAGTCACATGTGACCAGTCTAACTATATAAGGTAATTTTACATGATATATGCTAAATTTTGAGCTAATCACAGGAGTCATAGTCACATGTGACCACTATTACTATATATGGAAATATCAGCCATATAAGTAGAAATGAGCTTAACTCAGATAATATACTGATATTTTTACTTAAAACATAAAATTCAATGTGACATTGCTGTATATATACATTATCTTATATGCTAATTATATATTTCAAGCAAAATTACGATGTTCATAATAATCATACAAACAAAAGTTCAATAAAAGAAGAAAGACTTTGTTCATGCCATATGTAACATTAGCCCAATTACCAAGCACAGCTGTCTTCATGTTATCATCTGTTGCACAGCATACAAGGTCCTGGAGAAGGGAAGTCAATTATTATCATAATGTTTAGGAGACAGTTGTATTTGACAGTTGACCTATTGCTTCCTCAACATTTCTTTTATGGCTGAGCATATTATATAATGATACAGCACAGAAGACATGACAGTAATAGAGGAGGTTGATGAACACTCAAGACACTCTATGTAGTTCAGTTTTTCTACTTTTCATGTTGCTGAGGTGAAAGATGGGCTTATTAGAACAATTGGCAGTATACAACATATGATATATATCTTATACCATATGTAACATGCTTTATACAATTGTTTATGTCGTCATGGAAGTAGAGAGGGGAAAAAAAGAACTCGTTCATGCCATGCGCAGCACTGGCCCACTAAACAAGTATAGCATCGTGTTTGCGAGTAGAGCTACGAGCTTTGTAACACAGCGTAAAGTGTCAAAATACAATTTCGTCAAATTCCCATACCTTCCAAAATTTGACCGGAACGTGATGAGGATATGACGGATTGGAAATGTATCGATAGCATATTTTTGTAGTCTCTGTAGGTTACCAAAATTTGCTCGTAATACAACTTGGCGTTAGTGCTGCCAAAGTTCGGTTCAGAACCGATCCGAACCCGGTTCGAACTCCAAACCGAACCGGAAGTTCGGTTCAGTCCAGCACCTTGGGCTGAACTGAACCCCGGGTCCAGTTCGGGGTTCAGGCAACCCCCTCATTGTTTAAACGGTTCACAAGCGGTTCAGAACTGCTGAACCGATGTCCGCAGGCATGTATATTTTGCTCACACGAAAGTTGTACTCACATGCCGATTTCGGCAAATTTCTGTTTTTAGTCACCAAAATTTAGTCTCAGACTCTCAGCCACGACAACACCCCAACAAATCACCCTCGAACGCAAGTAATTTATTATCATTTGTTTTATTAATAAGTCAATGACAGTTTACTCTCAACCACCAACAGCAACGGCGACAACAACAACGAGAATGGCAACAACGACAACGGACAACGGCAACAACGACAATGGACAATGGCAACAATGACAACAGACAACGATGGGACATGGGGAGAAGGGCAGCGGGAGGGTGGTGCACCCACCCCCCGTTGCAGTAAGTTTGTTTTTTTTTGTTTTTTTTCTTAGCTACTCATTACACAAACGATGACGACAGTACCAACAACACAACCACTACACCCGACGAGGACGACAGGCGGCGAGGACAATGGTGACAACGGTGGCCACCACCACCACTACGACAACGACAACCCACGGCCCTCCAAATACGACAACAACAACAACAACAACATCAACAACGACCACCACAACAACCACAGCGACCACAACCACGAGCGCGACTGTGACGAAGGCCACCGCGCATCCCACCACCAATGTACCTCGCGGATGTGCACCACCCTGTCAATTGACGTCGGCGCTGCAACCGCGAGGTAACCGGGAGGATGGTGGTGTGCCCAACACCACCCGGTCACATCTGAGGACCTGCGGATTAACCCCCACAATCCCATACCCGTGGCAACGGGTATGGGTATGGGTTGCAGAAAAAAACCACGATAGTGTTACGGATCGCTTCTGCAGCGGGCTCCGGCAACAATCAACTTAACAGGGGATCGGCTTCCAGAGGGGAGAACAGCAGCTTTCATTGTTGCTTACAGCTAAGACAACACTGCTAACAGGGGGGGTCAAGGTCTAGTGTCATTGCGAGCCGTGGGGGTTACCCAAAACAAGATGAGTCTGCCCCAAGAACCAGACTAAACGTAAGGAAAGGAAAAGAAGAAAAAGTCCGAACCAACAACAAGAACAGTATATATAGTGACTGGTCTTGAGGGGAGGTAAATAGAAATACAACCATGAAGCTACAACATGTCCAACTCTACCATGTGTTCACCATGAGGCGTACATGAGGCGTCCTCATGTCGATGTTCTCGCGATCCAACTGGAGGCCCGGGTGTCATTGAGGAATAGAGGGGGTCCGGATGACTCGGATGATTTGTCATCGGATCATGTGATGTGCAGAATTGCCTATTCGGGGTCTACACTTGCTGTAACAGGCAAGTGTGCAGTCTGGCAAGTGCGTTGCATGGTCAGGTCGAAGATTGGTATCGTCCAGTGTGGGGTTGGTGATGAGAGTGTCTTGAGGTGGTGTGGATGTAACGGCAAGGTCGGTATGAAAGAAAATGAAGGAATGTATAAAGGAAAAAACCAACTAGGACAGTGGGCTGGTCGAGGCCAGACATGTGAACAGCACAAGCTGTACCGGATGATGATGTCTGTGTTGATGACGTATCGAGGAGCGATGTCTTGTCCTGTTTGTGGAACAAGAAGGTCCACTTGATGTCGGTATTCGTCCAAGAAAGGGTATCATTGTAAACGAGTGTGGGAGATATCAAGGTTATAGATGGAAAAGGTTAAATGAATGTGGGTCCAGGTTTCGAGTCATGGCATGAGTGACAAGCTGTGGGAACAAGTCGTCGGGTACTGCATTGAAGTGGTGTTGTGCGAACAATATGCAATAGGGGTTGGTTCACTGTTTGGGAAGTCGTATGGTCTGTGGTCGAAGTCCAAAAGAATGTGCTTCAGCAATGGTCGGATTAGAGAGAACAGTGAAATGTCCCATGATCGAGGATTGTCCAGGGCATGCGTGCAGGTGAGGAATGTCGTCGGATCGTCAGGGAGGATAATGGTAGGCACAGAATACGAAAGTGGAAACCATATATCCAGGAATGGCAATTGTCAATTACGTGTCGAGATATTGTTGAGGTGGAAGTCAGAAGTATCAATGGCGGAAGGGTTTCGATGCCGATGCCAAAGATAGATCATAACAAAGTAGAAACCGATCAGGAAGGTGATGGCAATGCTGCCAATAACAATTATGGTAATGAGCTGTGTCGGGAGTACAGCCATTGTGAATCAGTTTGTCGTGGGATGAAGTCAACAATATGTCAGGGCGAGGGAAAAGACAATAGTGATGATGTCCGTCGGCAAGGAGACTATTCGGGTACAGCAAGGTAACGTGGGGATGTGTCCATGGTCGGTCTGGATTGTTCTAGAAGAAGAAAGGAAGAAAAGAGAACAAGGACAAGAATAAACAACAATGTCCAAAAGAAGACAAAAGGTAAAGGGGAACGAAAAAGGAAGGTATGGTAAAGTGGAATCATCATTGTGGGTAGTGGAGTCGGAATCGGAGTTGCGGAGTTGAAAAATGTAACAATACCCCCAGAACAAGGGGAATCGTCCCGATTAACCGGAAGAATAAAGAACAAGGGAAACAAAGAACAAGGAAAAAATTACAAGGAAAGAACAGACAGTTTAACGACATGATCAAGGTCGGCAAGAAAATAAAGACACGATGAAGGAAAAAATGTCAGTCCAAAGGTCATTAAATCATGAAGACGTTACTGAGTTACAAGGGTTAAAAGGAATTATATTCGGGTTCGTCCAATCATTTTTTGTCATATTTTGTCATTGTCGATAATCAGGGGTCGTTGTTTCATCTCATTGTCATTAAGTCGTCAAGGGTGTCGGGTTTGAAAGGATGTAAAGGTTGTCGGGTTCAAGGTGTTCAGTGAGGGTTGTCGGTTTGAAGAGAATTAGGTGGTCGGCATTTTTGGGATGAGGGAGCTCTGGATGTCAGGAAGTTCTGGGTGTCAGAAGTTTATAGTCATTACGGACATTTGAATGGGCATAGATTTATATCGTTTCAGATATCGGTGTTGTTGACTGATCGTGGATTTCCTACACTCAAATGGTGTGCGAGATTTCTTCATATTCCATGAATGCAACAGGGATTGGTGTCGGTCGGAAGATGTTTGGGAATTCGGGATAAGGAAGGTGAAAGAGTTGCCAGTTCCAAGTCATACATTGGCAAAGGATTTCGGATGGGGATTCATTCTTCACTGTTTCTTTTTCTGGTGCATTTACTGCCATACTGGTCAGCAGCACATCGGGTTCCTTTCCTATGTGGGATCGGAGGTCATTGGTTTGATAACCAGTATCCTTCTGGTTCAGTTCTGGTGTCCATAGACATCAAGGTTTGTTCTACGGCTTATAGCAATCATGCATGCGTCTGGGGATTGTAGATTTTATATCATTTCGGATATTCATCTCTTATTTATATAGCTGGTGAGAGAACCTGCTGCTTCGTCTCTTATTTGTATAGCTGGTGAGAGAACCTGCTACATGTTTCTCTATGGTCATGTTCCATCTGTCCATTCCATTTCTGTTTCTTCTCTTCTGTTTCTGGGTATTCTGTTTCTTCTTCTGGGTGTTTTCGTTGGTGTAAATAATGTCGAGGTCGTTTACATACAAGGGAAAGTCCATTCTATGAATCATACATGACGGGGGTGTATCCTTTCACAAACAACATCAATCTCCAATCCAATCCATGGATGTCATTCTCCTTCCCCTTCACCATACGCTCATGCATTGCATGAAATAAGGCATGACGATGATAATCAGGTTCTTTGATCCCATGTCTCGAGCATTTGTTCTGCATGTTATGGCTGTCAGAACGGTGTGCACGGTCGAGTTTCTTTTTCTGGGATTGGGGAAGAAGTGGAGAGCGGCGACGTGACTGGGTTTGGAGCGAGACAAGAGGTGGAGAATACAACCATGCTCGGTATTCATCATCCATCTCTATGTGCAGTCGGTGGGTTACTTTTCGAGGGGGTGTCGGAAGATCAGTGAGACTGTCCATGTACGCATCAAAGTCATCAATGGGGGGAGTCGGATGTTCTTCACCGCAAATATTCACTGCACCAAAATATAGCTCATTGTCCAGATCATCGAAGATAAAGGGTACGTCGAGACTCATTGTCGATGTCGACGGTGGGGACGGTGTCGAGGATGCTGGACGATACGTGTGTCACAATGATTCTGGGGTATGGGTGCAAGACGAGGAGCGGGGATGCGAACAACAAATCGATGATGAGGAAGTTCCTCGTCCAAAATGTATTGGAGACGCTGGAGGAGGAATTGGCTTCGGCAATTTCTTTGCTCAGTGATCCGTAGACCACCCAGGAGACGGTGTAGTTCGTCAAGGACCGGTGTCATGGATCGTGGAAGGAAGACGAGGTGAGGAATGCGAGGATCGTTCCAGCTGATGTAGTCGACCCAGTCGTCAGGTCGGTTGAGGGGGAACCAGGCAAGATCACACTGCCACCAGCGACGGGCAGGCCACGGGTACGGATGGTCTGGGGGACAGAGGTTGGCCAGGGTGACGACAGGTGGGTGGTTTAAAGAAGTTTTCCATCTTCGGTAATTACCATGCCTCATTGTCAGCATCATGTCGGAGTTTCCAGTGATCGGTCCATGTACCAGAGTCTTGGTTGCCTCGTGGATTCGTATGTATGATCGGGGATCAAAGTTCCAGAAAAAGAGGGTGTGTAGCGGGATATCACCTGATATGCCGATCCGCGCTATCCAAATTGGTAAGGAGTGGTATTTCATATGTGTTCCGTTCATGACAATCATTGTAGTCTTGGTGGTTCATTTGTCCATGTCAAACAAAGAGGGTCCCCTTTCATCTGTTCCAACAGACTACTAAGATCAACCACTTCTCTTTGTCACATGTACAGGTCATTTCAGGAATCAGGGTTTCGTATGCGTACTGGCTTTCTCTGGGCTTTCTGCATTTGGTGAGGAGATGGGGGGGGAGGAGGTTGAAGGAAGAGTAGGAAGTCGGTTTGAAGGGTTCAGTGATTTTCGGTTCGTCCAGGGAGAGGGAGTCATAATATGTCTGGTACAACCAAAACATATTTGAATCATGAAGGTGGGATACCTAAGGCGATTGGTTTGTCTAGCAGTGTCCTTCTGCATCTGGGGCAATGACAGGTCTTGTCCATTGCATCATTTCATGTCATAATTATCGTATTGAAGTAGTGGAATGACAGTGGTGACGTTAGTCAGGGGTTTATTATGATTTGGGTTCCAGGATTGGGCTTGAGCAATTATTATGGATAAACCATAAATAATTCGCAGGGCGGCAGTCTTGAGGTTGACCATTCGGAGTATTCAACAATCATTCAGGGTTCGGGTGGCTAGTGAACATCAACAGATTTCCGGTCTGCGTCAGTAACAGGCTAGCATCATTCGTTCGTCCATTCGTGTGGGGTCAGGGTTGAGGGATGAATAAAGTCGAGAGGAGGAGGAGAGGGAGAGGGTGTAGGGGAGGACGAGGGAGAGATTCGGGAGAGAGGAGGGGGTTCGTTCGTTCATGTCGAAAGTTGAATGTTGGGGGAGTTGGGAAACGTTTAGTCTTTTGTTACGGATCGCTTCTGCAGCGGGCTCCGGCAACAATCAACTTAACAGGGGATCGGCTTCCAGAGGGGAGAACAGCAGCTTTCATTGTTGCTTACAGCTAAGACAACACTGCTAACAGGGGGGGTCAAGGTCTAGTGTCATTGCGAGCCGTGGGGGTTACCCAAAACAAGATGAGTCTGCCCCAAGAACCAGACTAAACGTAAGGAAAGGAAAAGAAGAAAAAGTCCGAACCAACAACAAGAACAGTATATATAGTGACTGGTCTTGAGGGGAGGTAAATAGAAATACAACCATGAAGCTACAACATGTCCAACTCTACCATGTGTTCACCATGAGGCGTACATGAGGCGTCCTCATGTCGATGTTCTCGCGATCCAACTGGAGGCCCGGGTGTCATTGAGGAATAGAGGGGGTCCGGATGACTCGGATGATTTGTCATCGGATCATGTGATGTGCAGAATTGCCTATTCGGGGTCTACACTTGCTGTAACAGGCAAGTGTGCAGTCTGGCAAGTGCGTTGCATGGTCAGGTCGAAGATTGGTATCGTCCAGTGTGGGGTTGGTGATGAGAGTGTCTTGAGGTGGTGTGGATGTAACGGCAAGGTCGGTATGAAAGAAAATGAAGGAATGTATAAAGGAAAAAACCAACTAGGACAGTGGGCTGGTCGAGGCCAGACATGTGAACAGCACAAGCTGTACCGGATGATGATGTCTGTGTTGATGACGTATCGAGGAGCGATGTCTTGTCCTGTTTGTGGAACAAGAAGGTCCACTTGATGTCGGTATTCGTCCAAGAAAGGGTATCATTGTAAACGAGTGTGGGAGATATCAAGGTTATAGATGGAAAAGGTTAAATGAATGTGGGTCCAGGTTTCGAGTCATGGCATGAGTGACAAGCTGTGGGAACAAGTCGTCGGGTACTGCATTGAAGTGGTGTTGTGCGAACAATATGCAATAGGGGTTGGTTCACTGTTTGGGAAGTCGTATGGTCTGTGGTCGAAGTCCAAAAGAATGTGCTTCGGCAATGGTCGGATTAGAGAGAACAGTGAAATGTCCCGTGATCGAGGATTGTCCAGGGCATGCGTGCAGGTGAGGAATGTCGTCGGATCGTCAGGGAGGATAATGGTAGGCACAGAATACGAAAGTGGAAACCATATATCCAGGAATGGCAATTGTCAATTACGTGTCGAGATATTGTTGAGGTGGAAGTCAGAAGTATCAATGGCGGAAGGGTTTCGATGCCGATGCCAAAGATAGATCATAACAAAGTAGAAACCGATCAGGAAGGTGATGGCAATGCTGCCAATAACAATTATGGTAATGAGCTGTGTCGGGAGTACAGCCATTGTGAATCGGTTTGTCGTGGGATGAAGTCAACAATATGTCAGGGCGAGGGAAAAGACAATAGCGATGATGTCCGTCGGCAAGGAGACTATTCGGGTACAGCAAGGTAACGTGGGGATGTGTCCATGGTCGGTCTGGATTGTTCTAGAAGAAGAAAGGAAGAAAAGAGAACAAGGACAAGAATAAACAACAATGTCCAAAAGAAGACAAAAGGTAAAGGGGAACGAAAAAGGAAGGTATGGTAAAGTGGAATCGTCATTGTGGGTAGTGGAGTCGGAATCGGAGTTGCGGAGTTGAAAAATGTAACAGATAGATTAGATAGCTACAGTAATATATTGTAATTTCTTTTGGTAAAATGCGTGATAATACGAAAATTAAGTGTCCGAACCGAACCGTTCATGAACTCGGTTCAGGCTCGGAAAAAAAAATCCGAACGGTTCACAGCGGTTCAGGTTCAGTTCACGTAAAATCCTGAACTGAACCCGGAGTTCAGTTCAGAGTTCAGCCAAAATGGGTCTGAACTGGACTGAACTGAACTTCGGTAGCACTACTTGGCGTGAGGACTTAGCGATTTTTCCATAACGTGACCTGTAATCTAAGCGCGTCCTGGCATTCACCTGGTAAACACTTCTGTGCCCACCACCTCCCTGTCATCAACCCTGGCGCCCGATATCTCGTGTCTCTGCACCAAATGCTCCAAGAAACCGCTTTTGTTACGAAAGATCAATCCTAAGCTCGCAAGGAAACATCTTAGACGCTATGGCCCAGGAACTGAGGTGACCCACCAGCCTGCTGCGACCGCTGCAGCCTCCTCTGGTTCTGGTGCGACTTCAAGTCAAGTAGACAATAGACTTGGTTCTGGAGATCATGATCGCGACGACCACTGGAACGAAGGCATGGATATTGACCCAGACTCACTGGATGCAACCCCGGACCCGCGGCTGGTTATTGCAAGACAGGCTAATACTGCGGCGCTGCCCTCTGATACCATTTACAGAGAGGTGGAATTTCCTGATGCCGGTCTAGACTTGCTCGAAGGACTTGACGAAGGCCCAGCAATCGCACCAAGAGCATATTCCGACAATGAACCCTCTTGTGTCCAAATTGCGTATCTTCAGGCCATCTTAAACAATGTTGTTGGCAACATGCCCGTCAAGCAAACTACTGACAACCTCAACTGGACCCTCAATGCTCTTGATGCAGCTGGTGCTCTCCCTATACACCCTCATCCCGTCCGTACTCTACTCAGCGCTAAGAGGCGCATGGGGATTGATCCCGACCAATGGATAGCCCAGTATGCAGTCTGTCCACAGTGCTGGAAACATCACAGCCCCAAAGAGCTGCTTGAGTTGTCGAGTCCTCTGTGTTCTGTTCCTGACTGCTCTGGTCTTGTCTACACTGTTGAAAAGGATAAGAAGGGCCAACCCAAACGTGTTCCAATCAAGATTGTTCCCCATGTCTCCCTTCTGGACTGGATGCGTCGCATGGTCCGTCGCAAAGGTTTCTGCAAGCTTATTCATGACAGCAGAAATACACCCAGCAATCAGAATGAAGACGAGGAATTTGTGATGACTGATATGCACGACGGCGAGGTCTGGCATGAACTGAGAACAGGAATCAAATGAGAAGTTGGAAATTATGGCACTATTCATGATACTGCCATCAGCGAAGGCACAGAATGGAAACTAACAGACTTCCACTTCGGCTTACATCTAGTATTGAACATCGACTGGTGCATTATCTTTTCCTTCATCTCACTACATATCTTGCTCATATTAATCTAGGTTTGGCACCCTTGAAGGTCGCCCACACTTGACAGGTCCTATCTATGGCACAATAGCAGACTTACTTCGAGATCAACGGTTTTTGCAAGTGAACACGTTCGTTCCATTTATCTCACCTGGGCCGGCTGAACCGAACACCCAGCAACTTAATAATTGCATGGAGCCGGTCATTCGAGATGTGTGAGCACTAAAAAATGGCATAGAAATGGAGATATACAATGAAACGGACACTGAGCTTGTCAAAGAGGAAGTTTATGTCGACATTATATGCGACAACTGCGACACTCCAGCTGCACGCAAAATATCAGGAACCACTGCTCACAGTCATGACATCCATCTGTGCATATGGTGCCGATGTGTCCTTCTTGACGCTGAAAGACCGCAAGGCTATGATCCTTACTGTAAGTCTTTGACCGTTGAAGCAATTGTAAGGCTCATATTGAATTTTTTTATAACAGCATTCGTATATAGGAATGATTTTGAAATGCTAAAGCAAAAGTTCTACTCCAAAGGTGCCCCGCCAACACGATGCAAGAATATTCTTGAGAACCATGGCGTTCATTTCTGTGCAATGGGCTGGGTGCCAGGATGGCAGCCTTCCCGCCAGACAGTGCTCAATTTCATGCACGCAATGTTCCTCGGTAAGTGTATTTCTTCATTATCTACTAGCATTTAATGTTTAAATATTCTAGGTATTGTCGCTTTTTTGTTCATGTTTGTTCTTTTCAATGCCCACATGTTTCCGGGTGCTGACGGAGTCAACTCATCAAAACAACGCTTTGAAGATGCCATTAACTCGATTTCGTGGCCCAGTCATGTCACCAGGCTTCCCAAAAATGTGAGTCTGCATTCATAATAATTTTAATGGCGTATTAAGATATATTCCAGCTTGGCACAAATCAATCCCTCAAGAAGGCGGATGAATGGCGCCGGCTACTCACAGTTTCACCTGTCGTACTGTGGTTGGCGTGGAGGGACAAGCATGATGATATTCCTGACACCGAGCCTCCGGTGTCTGCGACTGAGGTCATCAAAACCATGCACTCTCATAAATGCAGATCTCTCTATGATGCGATTCTTCTCCTATGTGCTAGCGTCCGTATGTTCACAACCAGAAAAATTTCCATGGCTCAAGCACGGGCTGCGCAAGCTTATTTCGAAAACTACTGCCGCCGTCTACTAGCCCTGGGGGTTAAACCAACAATAAGTCACCATCTTTCTATGCACTTTATCGACATGTTGAAGTGTTTTGGACCAGTCTATGGGTGGTGGCTCTTTGCCTTTGAATGCTTCAATGGAATGATGGAGAAGATCAATCACAATGGGCATGACGGCGGGCAGATGGAACTCACGATGCTTCGAAATTGGATCCAAACCCACCTGATATATGAACTCCTTCTCATCCTTCCTCCTGATGCATCGCCACATGAGCGCAACATGGTTGAACATATCATCAAGGCTGAAGCCTCGCGAGGTTCAATGATGACCCAAATTGCAATATTTCAGAGTGAAGCATCTGTCGACTTGGTTTCTCTCCCTAAACGACTCCCCAAACCTGTCAATCTCCACCAGCTCTCCTTACCCGACCACAGTACTCAAGATCCAGATCTCTACTCCCTCTTATTCACATATTGTCACAATCTTTGGCCTGAACTCTCCCTTCGGCGCAAACTTTCCTTTGAGGATGGGGTCGTTTTTATGGGATCTCAAGTTGCAAGACGTTTACCTTATATCCGCAAGGATGGCCTTTGCTATGGAGCCGCCTCAAACAAAAGAAGCAAGCTCGACAAGTTCGCGTTTATTGAACAGGACGGCAGCCGAGTACCTGTCCAGATTGAAGAGCTCTTCGCTATCCATGTCCCGAATGCTAACAAACTGCCACATGTATGTGCTATTGAAGACTCTGCTCCGATGAGTCTATTCCATTTCTTCCTTGGGATATGTTGTACGTGCCATTATCCTCTTTCTATTCCTACCAGCAATATTATCACTTGTATATACAGCTCCGCTGTCTTGGGAATCTATGTTTCTCCTGCGGGTGAATTTCGTTCACCTGAGTGCATTCCAGCCAAAGCGATCAGTTGCCCTCTCGCCCTTATACCAGCATATCTTTCACGGTCTCAATGCAATATTTGGATCACAATATCATTTGATCAAGTATGTTTTTTTAATTAAACAGCTATTATTTGCGAGCCTGACAAAATTGTGCAGAATGGAGCGGAGCCTGATGAATCATTTGAGGACCTCGACAACGATGCTGACACTTTTTAGTCATAGAAGTCCTCATCCTCCCCCTCACCACCTGCACTGCCATTACCTTGTTCTACCACCTTTCCCTTCCCTTTCCCCTTTCCCTTTCCCTTTCCCTTCCCCTTTGCCTTCTTGCTTCTCTTCTTTGCATGCTTGGATTCCTGTTCACTACCAGCCCCTGTAGTCTTCTTTCGTTTATCTCTCAATTCAGCTTTATCACTCTTCGCTTGTTTGATCTGTGCTTCAATGTCTTCAGGATCGTTTGAATCACCCCAAGCTTTCCCATTGTCGGCAATGCGAGTGTGGACATCAAGTGTTGGATTTTCTTTAAGCCAATCCAGGTCAACCATCCGTCTGCGGGCACGGCCGTTGAATGTTTTCGTTATCGGGGGCGGCTGATCTTTTACGGGCCCCCTCAAGTGGTGAACTGTCCCGATGACTGCACATCTATGACTTGGTCGATCTCGTTGAACAATTGGTTGACCTAATACAGGTGTGAGAATGCTTTTTAGAGAACATATCAAGAATTACTTACGATTTCAGCGCGACTATTTGGTGCGCGTGATGTGTAGACACCTCGCAAAATGGTTCCATCTTCATTGTAAGTATCCTCATCATCAGACATCTGTTGGATCGTGAAAGCTGCATTGTATTTTGCAGCATGCCATTCGGAGTCAGCTGGAAGGGTGTTTCGTTTCTGTTTGCGCATCTCAAGTTTCTGCATATAAGAGTCAGTATTTGCTTCCTATGTCAACTACCCTTGACACCACTCACTCCACGAGCGTGGTTATCCCTCATATTTTTGGTAAGTTCTCCACCAGGTCTTGTCGATTTTTTCCCGGTCGTACCACGAAAGATCTTCTGCAGCGCCTGATATTTAACCACAAATCTTGATTCCAGGTCGCCTTGTTTGATCACGTCAAGAAATTCCCCAGCCTCGGAAACATATTCTCTTCCATGCGACTTTGCGAATGAGGTGACTGTCATAATCGCTTTGTGATTGTGTGGGTCCTTATATGGCTTGTCCCAGAAAAACCGGACCTGACAGATTTCAGAGGAACCTTGAACAAATGGTATGGCGTTACCATCGAAGTCTTCAACAATGATAGGTAGGTCGCTCTTTTCACTGAGCTTCGAGACACCCAAGAACTTGCAATACATAACATTTGTAAGTTGCTGCATAACAGGTCATAATCAATTATCTGTTTGTCAAGTGATCCTGGTAAGTACCTTTATTTTTGCGTGATTCGATGCTAAGACGCTTTGTTCTGCCTCACGCCTAGCATTTGCAATCTTTTGCTCTTCCAAGGTGGGTTCTCCATCAGATTCGTCGCTCTCTGAAGAGTCTCCACCGCTAGTAGCAACTCTGGCTCGCAACTTGGTGGCAGCCGCAAGAGCTGCTAAACGTTCATCATATTTCTTCTCAAGCCTCTCAAATCGCTGTTCCATCTCTCCCTGGGTACGTGCAATCGAGCTTTTCAACATTTTGTTCTCGTTTTGAATTATTTGCAGTTCGTAAGAAAGCCCTTGTACATTTGTCTCGATCCGACCAAATTCGCGCACAACATGTTCTTTGCTGAGCTTGCCTCCTGCTGCCATTTGATAAATTGAGCTGACAGGGCCGGGCAGGCATGGGATTGTAGGCACTGATTCATTTCCAGCATTTTCGGATGGTATAACAAACGGCACGTCGAATCCTTGTGAATAGGGTTGTGCAGAAGTGCCAGCTGGTATTACCACACCCATATCCTGCCGGAATTGTCGCAGTTGCAAGACTCCAGGCTCGGGAGGTATGCTCAGTGAGGGATCAATATTCATGCTGTGAATGAAGAGCAGGTATTCCGACGATGGCCTCGTAATCATAAGGTGCAGTATATATTGATACCTCTGACAACTTTAATTAATGTCACTGCAGCAGATACTTAAGAAGTTCATCAGTCGGTGATGTCCGAAGGGCCTTTTCCACAAACCACCACCATGCCAACGCAAACAACACAAATGCATTTTGTAGGCGATGGAACCAGGGACAACACCTTTGTTATTGAGTTACCGGCTGGCCACGATTTCATATCTGTGTTCTCCCAAACTTTCCGTTTTACATTTGTCCCTTGCCGTTCAGGACCTGTTGTACGTATTGCTTTCTATTTTAACGATGGTCTTACACTTAAAGAATGCCATCCTAGACCTTTGAATTGACAATTCCATCGACCCAGCACCGTGCCATATCACCTGACCTTCGCCACAGATTTAACACCGCACGGAGTCACACTGGAAGCACAACTGAACCTGAATCAGATGAAGAATTGTAAGAATGTCATAAAATTTATTTCTAGCTGACGTTGACTCACTGACCAGGACTCCGAGGGGAAATGCCAAGACTTGCAATGCGGGAAACAACCCGGCAATAATTAATGAGATCTAGTTCTTTGCAGTGAGTATTTTTGCAGTTACAGAGGTGCTTGTACTTCCTTGTTTTTTTTACAGATTCTTTTAGTTACTTGTAATGCATGTAATGGTTCGCAATCCACGTAAATAGAATACATATGCTTAACATTCGATGACATCATCATTTTTCTTTCTGCAATCACGTTTTTATTAATATAAAACTTTATTCTCGACCTCCATGACCGTACAAATCCTCATCGATAGCCTGGGTAAAGCAGATGCATCACGCAAGAGAGACAGGTCAGTGTTCTACGATATGAGAACCTGAGGACAGTTGGGATGATAGACAACATTACAGAAACGACTCAGACGCCGACTCAGACCCCATGGAGAAATACACACAGGCGGCTCGTTGGCTTGCAGTGAGCATTGACACTTTCATAGATTTGACAGCGGTTCTTGAGGCTGGGATGAAAATAAGTGAAAGATCAGCAGCAGATGCGGTGAATAATTCGTATGTAGTCCTTTTGAATTTGTGATGTATTGCACTCATCAAGCACTGCGGGAAAAGCGACCACGACTACTTTCTACGCATCTACGAGCAGTTCTCACAGATGGTACCTGATCTTGCTGAAGTGACTGCAAGTCTACATCAGAACCCTGGCGTGAGGCAAAAATTTATTGCAAAGGTACGCATATATGTGTTGAAACCTTCCTAAAAACTGACTATGTGCCTACAACTCCACTCAAGATCGTTACAGCGGCAAATAATGCTCGCGCAGATGATACTTCAAGCTTGAGAATGAACGGAATTCCGTACATGTGCAAGGATCCCACTTCACAAGTCTTACCGCCGATCACAAAAGATCAAGGGAAAACTGTCAGGGGATTAAATCACCCAATGACAGCAAGGTTTCTTTGCCCTATACACTACCTAAAGGACTTCGACCATGATCCCAAGTAAGTTCACCAGAATATACTCCAATGCCAATCTCTCTGATTTTTCTGTAGTACAATTATTAAAAGGATAAAGGATGGCTCTTTGAGGATTACCAGCCTTGAATTGCCCAGTTTCCTTTACGATGAATCGATGTACGATCCGGCCAAACCCAATAAAGGTTTTCTACGTGGTTATCTGTTAGTCCGTGTGAGTCGCCAATAATCACAGTCTAATCAATTTTGACATCTCGTGTAGGTCTATCGTCACATATTTACTGGCCCTGCATCCGCCTTGTCGCTGAATGATTGCAGATCAACAAAGCCGCCGAAGGCGAAGATGCATTGACTAACCAACGTCACAGCAAACATGATAGCTTACGCGATAGTTCAGGTACGCAAATAATCCAAGGAAGTACATTGACTGACCCTCCCTCAGGCACGATTCATGGTCAGCTCCAGTGGCACTTGGTCGACCTTGGACAGAGATTTCAACGCAAAAAAGCTTTTCTACGACATCGTGAGGCTATTCGAGACCAATCCGATGGATGAATGGTGTGTCGATACCTTGAAGTGGTGGGACACGTGAGTCAATCAGCATCGCTCTGACTACTCACTCACACACTTTATTCAGGCAAGTTCCTGGATTATGGCGAGGCACCTGCAAGGTGGAAGTTCAAGCTCCAACTGATCCTACGGTAGAAGAACACAATGATCTCAATGATATTCTCGCAATGCGACAGAAACGGCGTTGTCGCACGACACAGCCTGCCCCTGAGATCAACTTCGAAAAGACTGACAAAGAAACTGCTGCTTCTACGTCAAATCATGAAAACTACCCTCAATGCCTGGAGACCGAGGACAGTTCTGCTATGACCGACGCACTTCCAGATTTGCACCAGCATGATCTGGTGGACAGCTGGAGCAGCCTTTCTAGCGAAGATGAGAGTGGAGGCCCTAGCAAACCGTTGGAGGTGGAATCCAAGATGCTGAAGCCCGAGAAGAAGAAGACGACGTCGGCAAGGGGGGGAAAGGCATCAAACCAAGGTGCAAGGCAAGGAAGTAGGCTATGACATCTGGTGATGAGCTCTAACTTTTCCTGTTGTTCGCTTTCCGGCTGTGATGTGTAATAATTGGTCTGTATGTATATGAGAATATATGTTTTTTCAAGGATTTACAAGGCTGTAAAACAGACAAAGCAATGAGTATAAAAGTCAACGAAGGCTGTCATGTTTACCGGTCACGGTTAGACCTTTTCAAGGGGTGGTAAACTACGGAGAGGCTGTAATCTATCATATTATCTGTACTGGACAGGTTTTCAGTAGCTGGCCTGGTGAACTTAGGTGCTGCGGTCTTTGCCTGGCACTCGGATTCCAGCTTCTACAAGCCCTGGCGAAGTGGGCAGCCAGTAGCTGTGGCAAGGTATCTCATCTGGCATATTTTTGTAGATTGTCATGTCATTTTTGGTTGAATGGGCATCAGATGGTCATCATATTGGGATAAAGGTACGTCAATATGATCACAGACACATTCCAAGGACATTCTCAGCATATCTACGTAGATTATCATAATTCGACCGGAATATGCCGCTGTCGTATTTTGGGTCTTTACGCTGTGTAAGTGAACTTAAATAGACTAATTGCTGGCGAAAAGGATGACGCGACATCGGCAAAACAGGTTAGTCTCGCAAGCCTGACTATGAAGTCGGACCGAGATGTCCGGGTCGGAGTGTCAAATTTTCTTGCAGTGCTCCTCCCTCGATAGTCTGGTGTACTTTGATACAGTGGGTGTAGATAAGACTTATGTAATGAGATAACTAGTGCACAAGTCCTCCATACTGCCCCCACCCCGAGTGCTTTTTTGACCCTTCCACCCCTTCCTTCATGGATTCCGAAAGTGGAACGCCTTCCATCCTTCAAACAGAACGTTCTGCCGCCTTTCTTACCAGAAAATACAACTCGGAAGTGACGCGCAATGCCGTCATCGACAAATTCAAGCAAGCATGCCCCGGAAAAATTCCTCACAAATGGCAGATAGACATTACCGAAGCGATTTTACTGGGACTCGACTGTATTGTGATTGCAGGGACGGGTGCCGGCAAAACGATGCCGTTTGTCATGCCCTTGCTTGTGGACAGGACCAAAACCAAAAAGGTCTTGATTATATCTCCTTTAAATGAGCTGGAGGTGGAACGAGTAAGTTGAATCCTCCCCGGTGTGGTATTAGCTTGTAACAATCATACCCAGGCTCAAAAGTTCCAGGAAATGGGCCTTACCGCAACGGCTGTCAATGCATACAATTATAACACTCAACTTCACAAAGTGCATCCCAATCTAGTGTTTTTTCCCTAGCACTGACATTCAACCCTTCAGGACATCCAGAATGACCAATTTCAAGTCCTTGTAATGTCTCCAGAGATGTGTCTCGAACATCCGAGATTCTCTTCACTGTTCCGGTCACCCAACTTCACAAAAAAGTTTGTCAGTGCAGTCTTCGACGAATCTCATTGCATTTCCCACTGGGGTGACAAGTTCTGCAAAAAATTCTCTGAGCTTGGCAAGCTACGATCGCTTTTCCCCGTCTCGGTCCCATTCCTAGCTGTGTCGGCAACATTACCACCTCATATTCTTTCTGACGTGCAGCAATCGCTCTGTTTTAATGTGAAGAGGACACACATGGTCAATTTGGGTAACAACTGGCCAAACATTACACCGATTGTTTGTTGGATGTGTGGTGCTGCAACTGACCTCGATGCAATCAATTTCACAATCAATGAGCACCTTTCTGGTGCTTCCCTTGTGCACACGATCATCTTTGTCAATAGTTGCGATCTCGCATACAAAACTTCAAAACACCTCAAAAGTTTGTTGCCTCCTGAGCTCACGTCCCAGGTCAATTTTATGCATGCAGGGCATTCAAATCGCGCAAAACGCAAGGCAATGAGAGACTTTAGAGATGGAAAGACATCAATTTTATGTGCAACTGAGGCTGCTGGCATGGTATGCATCATATCCAATGCCTTAATGTCACTAATGACACCCCTATAGGGTATGGATATACCGGACATTGCTCAGGTTGTAGGATTTATGGTCCCATCATCACTCTCAGTTTGGGTGCAGCGTTATGGCCGAGTTAGACGAAATGGTGATCCAGGACAGGCAATTTTACTAGTCGAACCATCAGTCTATCAACTTCGCAAAGACAATAACAAGAACCAAAATAGTGGACAAGACGACGACAATGCAGCAGACCAGAATGATGAATCTGCAGATACCAACACACATAGTGCCGATATATGCTATACCAAGAAGGTCAAGGGTGGTATGCGTAAATGGGTCGAGGCACCAATTGTTGATTGTCACCATGCTGTGGAGAAGGCATACTTTCAAGGACCTGATGGTGGACCGGCGCTTATCGTCCCTTGTTGCAACTTGTGTGTCCTAAAGAAGGCCAAAGAGCATCCAAATGAGCTGTCTGTCGAAGAACAGGCAAGGGTCCCTTACATTTATTCACTGTTTGAACTCCAGAACAGCGCCTCAAGTTCACGATGACAATGTACAAATGACAGTGGGCACCCCCGACCACGAACAGCAACCGTCTGCACCTCGAACAACAATGAAGCACCCTTGCGGCTTAGGTTCATGTCGTGCCAAATGTCTGGAAAAGTGCTGCCAAGTGCTTATTGAATGGCGGAATAAAATTTGGAATAGAGACTTCCTCGACTGTACCTTTGATATCGAAAGCATCCTCCCCGATAACATTTTGACGAAGTTGGCGAGCCGAGCATATCTCAAAACACTAGCCGACATCCAAGAGGATCTTCCAAGCTGGATATGGTTGGATAAATATGCCCAAGCAATCCTTGAGGTAATTGCACCGATTGACGAAGAGTGGAATGATGAAAATGAATGGCAGAAGGTGGAGAGAAGGGCAAAGAAGGCGAAGGTCACCGAAGAAAATCAGAAGAAGCGGTACGAAGAACAGCTGGCACAATCGTGAGTGGCAACAGCACAGTGAAATGCGGCAAGAGCGTTGAACCAGCCTGTGCTCAGACCAATACAACCACCCTGCTCCATCCCCAATGTCTTCTTGCCGAATCCTAGTCCTCAGTTTCTTCCCCCGTATCCATACATTCAATGTAGCTTTTCGAAGTAAAAAAACACTGTTGTTTTAAAGCAGTGCATGAATAGAATTCAATACATTGTCCAGTCCTCCTCCAAGGACCACTCTGTTACTTGATTTGCTCACCAGTTCTCAATGGTGCAGCATAGCTTCGTTGCATCAGAACCTAAGCCTTCTATGTCCACACACCTCTCCTTCCCATCCAGTTTCTGCCCCGGTTTATAAACATGAACTTCAGATGAATTGTAGGACTCTTGTAGTCGCCGTACATCAAGTTCTTTGTCAGGCGATGTGTGTGATTTACCTCGATGGAAGTGATTGATTTCGTCTTCAACATGATTCTTAACTTTGCGCTGACATGGAATTGATGCTTATATCTTTCCAATGTACTCCCAATCAGCAAAAGGTCCGGTTGTAGCAAAGGTGTACCTGTACTTTTTTTTTTTTTTTTTTTAAGTCATATTATTGTCCCTCAGGGCGAGCCCTATGTCGGACCTTACGTACATGGGCAAGAGTATATACAAATACGAGAGCCTTCCCGGAACCTGTGCCTCTGGTTTGCGAGTGCAACCATGACGGAATAAGTCCCCCATGGTCCCAGCATGTCCATGCTGTTTTAAACGCCTGACCTGACGTGTGAGGGGGCCCAATGTCTAGAGCGGGGTGGTGGAGTACAGGTGGTCTAGACGAGCTAAGTGCTCGGCCGCCTGGGCAGACATGCACGGAGGGGGCTGTCACAGGGAGAAAAGTAAAAAAAAGAAAGGATAGCCGGGTGAGTGGTCGAGGGTGAGAGGTTATGCGGGCGGTGGGTCGGGTGCTTATTGCGATTTTGTTAAGCGTGCGTGTGACAGGGAGATGTCCCAACGTGGACGAGCGGGGAGAGAGAGGTATGCTGTGTAAGAGTGTGTTAGTTATGTGAGCATGGGGGAGGTGAGGTCACCGAATGAGGCTTTTAATCGTCCTGTGCTTCGTATGAATTTGATGAGTTCTTGAATGCCTCTGGGGTCGTTGAGGAGGTGTGAGAGAGAACAGGCTTGGTTCCTGAGTGTGTTGGTGAGCTTGTGCCGCGCGTGGAAGTAGGCAGGACATTCGAAGAGGAAGTGCTGGACGGTCTCGATGGCCATTTCGCATTTGGGGCAGGCGTTGGTGTCGGATCTGTTGATTCTGTGTAGGTAAGCATTAAGGGGGATGTGGTTAGTGCGTAGCTGGGTGAGGAGGCTTGTCTGCGGTCGTGTTAGATTGTCAGCGGATTTAAGGAAATTGCGTAAAGGGAAGTCAGGGTCAATGCGGGAGAAGCGTACGAAGCGTGGTGACTGGTGCCATTCCTCACGCCAGAGGTTTGTGAGGTGTCTGCTGAATGTGAGTTTGATGGCCGATGTGTTAGAAGGGAGGGTGCCGCTGCGGAGGGCGACCGGTAATGTACGACGTGGACTGGGGTCGTTTCTCGCTGCTTTCTTAGCTTCGGAGTCGGCTCTCTCATTCCCAACTACCCCTTCGTGCCCCGAGATCCATCTGAGAGTGATGGTGAGGTGTTGATTAGTGTCGACCAGGCGCCGCGCGAGGGCACGGGAGGTGTCGAGGATGTGTTGCCCGGATTTCGTGTAGGGTGTGATTAGCGCGTTTATGGTGGGCTGACAGTCGATGTATATGGAGGTGGAGCGTAAACGAGATTCGCGGCTAAGCAACTGTAGGGCAAGTAGGCTGGCTACGTTTTCTGCTTCGACATTGTGGTGGTCCGTGCTGGAGCCCAGGTGGTAATGGAGGACTTTAGGCCGGGATCTTCCAGTGCGGTACAGTACAGCTGCTGCCCCTACGCCATCGTCGAGGGTCGAGCCATCAGAGTATATCTTGATGTCGGCGTCATCGATGTTGTGGAATGTGATGGATTCTTCTCTGGAAGGGGGGATAATTGCATTGAAGGCTGGGGGGTGATGGGAGGAGGAAGTGGGGAAACGGATGGGTTCTATGTGGTCAGGGTTGATGTCAAAGAGGTGGGTGAGAGTGTGGAGTGGGGATCTGTGTTTGGCGACTAAGTGTCTGGCGCATTTTCTAAGTGGGTTGTGAAGCGGGTGTGAGATAGGTAATGTCGATAGTCGGATGATTGATCTGTGGCATGCTTTGTGCATGAGGAGGTCTACAGGGAGCAGGCCGGCGTGGAGGTCGAGGAGGTCGTTGGGTGTCGTTCTGAGGGCCCCAGTGATGGGTATCGATGCTATGTGTTGGGTCTTGGTTAGTTCCCGCATCGCTCTTACTGACCCGTGTCTGTGAGCGTTATTGGCGATTCTATGTACCAGTGTGTACCAAACGTCTGCGGCATATATCATCTTTGGGATTGCCACTGAGGTGTAAAGTTGACGCATGAGTTTTCTGGGTATGCCGGATTTGGGACGTGCGATTCTTCGGAAGAGGTGTAGCCATTTGGTAGTCTTCGCGATGGCATTTTCCCGTTGTTCGTGCCAGCGAAGGTGCTGGTCCAAGATGATGCCGAGGAAGCGGTGAGACTTGACTGGCGAGATGGCTGTGTTGTTTAGGATTAGTGGTGGTCTTGGCGTATCGGTGCGCTGTGAAAAGTCTATTAGTGCGAATTTGCTGATTTCGAATTTGGAATTGTGCTCTTTGGACCATGAATATGCTCCCCCAGGTTTCGACATGAGCTTCTTGAGGATTTGGTTGGTTTCAGCGAAGTCCTTGCCCTCTACGTAGTAAGCTACATCGTCGACGAAGGCTACTGCCAGTTCCTGGCGACCTGTGGGGATTTCGATTAGGTCAGCGTTGTAGAAGAGGTATATAATAATCGAAATCGGGTCCCCTTGTCCTATGCCATTGGCGAGGAGGATAGGGTCGGAGATGTAGTCGTCGAAGGTGAGGCGCGTGGTGTGATCCTTGAGGAGGTTGCCGACTAGACAGACAAGATGTTCGGGTATCTTTCTCTTGCGCATGTTGTGGAGTAGTCGGTCCGTTACTGCGTTGGGGAAGGCACATTCGATATCTACAAATAGGATTGCCGCGACTCGTTTGTTGCGCCAGGCGTGTTTGATGCGGTGAATTAGAACGTGCATCGAGTCTGTCGTGGTGTGGCCCGGTCGACCTCCAAAGTGGTGGGCAGGCAGGAGATGGTGTTCATCTACCATGTGGGAGATGATTTCTGCAGCGATAGAAGTCAGCAGTTTCGGGAGGGTGTTGAGTAGAACTATGGGACGGTATGCTTTGGGTATATCGTATCTGGGTTTGCCCGGTTTACGTAGCGCCCTGGTGATGGAATCTTTCCACGGGTCGTGGTAGATTTTGAGGCGGAGTATCGCATTGAAGATGGGGTGGATGCGATCGACGAGTAGATCGGCTGATTCTTTTAGTACGATATTAGGGATGCTGTCTGGGCCTGGTACCTTGTGGGGTTGGACCTTGCCGATGTGTTCTTTGATCTGATCACGGGATATTTCCACTGTGAACGGTATGCGGGGAGGGTAGTTATAATTGGGTGGCACGGAGGAGTGTGAGGGTGGCGGGGGAAAGAATGATTTAGCTATAGCGAGGCTTTTATCCTCGTTGGAAGTGGCGTATGCTGTCAGGCCGCTTGGGAGGGTGTACTCTAAAGTGGGGATGGCTGATTTGCCGCCGTCTCCTCTGGGGTAGTCGCTTATGGGATTCGATATGCATTTGTTTATGGTCCAAATGTTGTGGTCCTTAGCGTCATCGAGAAATGCGGCCCAGTGTCTTTCTTTGGCTTTTAGGATTTCGGCACCATAGTGATTACGTGCCGTTTTATGTTCTTTATGGCTTGGGTGAGTGTTGTCTAGGCGAAATTTGTATGATAGACGACTTAGCCTGTTTTTGTTTCGTTTAAGCTGGTTCAGGTGTGGGGTCCACCAACGCTTTGAATGGGGACAGGGGGCCGAAAGGGGAATCGCAAACTCGATGGATGATTGTATGGCCGTAGTGAGGCCTGAAATGGCATTGTCGAGCTGTATCTGTGAGGTGATTTGTGTGGGCGGGGGAAGGTGAGACAGGTGGGTGTTGAGTTGATCCCTGAAGTTGTCCCAATTGACTAGGCGGAAGTTGCGTGTAGGGGGGTTGGTTTTTATCTGGGGGGGGAGAGCAATGGCAGTTAGGATGGGGATGTGGTCAGTGCCTGTGGGCCGAAGTTCTGGTTTGGTGTCGCAGACGGAAATGAGGTGGGTGGATTTCGCTGTGCAGAACACGTTATCGGTTCTGGTCCAGTTTTTTGTGACCATGGATTCGAGGGTGGGTAGGTCCTTAGGTAGTGCCATCGTTATATCACAGTCAGCAGTAGCTTCTATGAGGTGACGGGCTTGGGCGAGGGCGTTGGCGGTGAAAAGATGGTGGTTACGTTCCTCGTCCCAGAGTGGGTGATGTCTGTTGAAGTCGCCACACCAAAACATGTGGTCGTTCTCGCGACGATGTAAGGATGCTTCATGTGTCCTGGCGAATAGGTGCAGAGTATCAAGGGTGTTGGAATGGAGGCAATCGTTGTAGATGTTGAAGAGGGCGAGGTTGCCTAGGGGTCCTTTGACGCGAATGCCCGTAAGGTCGTTGGAGCCGTGGATGTTTATTTGTTCCCACGAGTTTGTGTTAAGTCTGACGTTGACTAGGATGACGGAATGGACTGGCGTGTTGGAAGTGAGACGGTCAGAAGGGTAGATTACTCTCCAATTGTGGGTGGCTTTGGTGTTGCCGTAATAGTCGAAGTATGGTTCTTGTAGTAGAAGGAGGTCGCATTTGGTGTGTATCATGGAATTGATGAGGTCCCAGTGTGCTTTCGCTGATTTGTTGAGGTTAATCTGCCAGATGTTTAAGTGTACAGGATGCGGAGCAGGTTGTTCAGGCATGAGGCGACGGTGCTGTGGGAGGAGGTATGCTGATTGCGTGGATGTCGTTGGGGGGTATGGGGGTGGGGGGAAGGGGGGGGAGAGGCGTTGTGTCGTCGAACCAGGAAAGAGGGGCGGAGGGGGCGGTGTTTTGGCTGAGAGGCGGGTTGGTGATATTTAGAGTGGATTGGCGTAGGGGGGGTCTGGATCCGTTACGACGATTTCGGATCGAGGGGGGAGGAGGCTGGTCGAAGATGGAGGGGGGTGGAGAGTAGTGGCAGGAAGCTGGGGACAGCAGGGGGAGGGGGAATGGGGAGTGTAGTCTGGGCGGAATTGTGTGTGGTGGTCGGGCGTTAACGGAGGATGGTGTGGGGGCATAGGGATGAGAGGGGTTTTGGGTCCATGGCTCGGCTGTGGGGTAGAAAGGTAGTAAGTTTTCGGGGTTGCGGGCATCTGTTTCTTTGCATTTTAGTAGGAAAGAGGGGCAGTTACGGTCCCATGTGGTGTGACCCTTTTGTTTGCAGGGCGTACAGAAGGGTTGATTTTTGTTGCAACAGTTCGACGTTCTGTGTTGGTTGCCACAAGTGCCGCATGTGTCGAAGTCGGCTGGACAGCGGGATGCGGTATGGTTCCATTGATGGCAACGGAGGCAGCGGAGGGGTTCCTTTTTGCATTTGCCGGTGTTGATTCTCTTGTGGCATACAAAGAAACCTTTGGAAAGAACTAGATTAGCGGTGTCGGGTGAGTCCAGGGAGAATATGGCGGGACCGCATGTCTGGTTTGCTGAGCGACGTTCTTTCGGTTTGATCCAGTTTGCGCGGATGATGGAGTGCGGGGGGAGTTCGTTGGTTTCCTCAATTTCCCTGAGGTGATCGGGCACGTCTGGATCGAAGATGAGTGGGACAAAGTAAGCTATGATAGTGTAAGTTCGCCTCTTAACGGAGGCTCCGTGACCGAAGGTAGATAGGAATGTGGTGAGCCGGGTGTTGTCTTGTAACCAGGTGGGGATTTGGTCGGAATTCGCTTCTAGTAGTATGCCTCCGTTTCTGAGCTTCGTGGTGGCCATGAATTGTAGTTGGACGGTGGTGTCGTGGAGCTAGGCACGTGATTGGCCTTTTCCGTGAGTTTTGAGAGGCTGATGTCCAGGGCTTTTTTGGTTTCCGGGGAGTCGTTTACGTCGAGAAGGATTTGCCGTGCTTGTAGTTGTTCCTTCACTTTGATATGGGGGTCTATGTTGCTGAGGGGGGCCCGTGTAGTTTGAGCGAGGACTGCATCCTTGTATGAGGAGGTGGTGGATTCGATCGAGGTGGAGGTTTTGACGAGGCTCGCCGTGGATTGTTGGAGTTGATCTCTCGTTTCTAGAAGGCAAGATTGGAGGTCAGTGATTTTAGAAGAAATGCTATCTAGAATGGGAGCCATAGCTATTTTGATTGATGCGTGGATGTCATCCGTTTGAGATTTGAGGGCGGAGGCGACGGAGTTGGCGAGTATGTCAGATTTTGCGGCGAAATCTATTGAGTCTAAGGCTATGGCTATGGATCGGAGGGTAGTGGCCGTTGTGGGAAGGGTGTGAATGCTGTCCGAAGCTGCCAGTTGTCAGAGGATTCCAGTGAATGTAGGTATACTGTAGTCGTGATCGGGGGGGAGGAGGGAGTTGGTGAGGAGGTGGTCGACTGCTTCTTGGAGGGTGTCCGGTTCAGTGGTTTCCAGAATGATGCTGGGGATGTTGTTTTCTATGTTGGACGAGGTTCTGGTGGTTCTGGTGGGTTGGGGGGTTGATGTATTGGCTTGCGGTTGTTTGCCTTTTTTGGATTTCGAGGTGCCGGCGATGGGGGTGGCCCAATTACGGAGGCTCATCTCTGTGATTTTGTTAGGGGTGGGCTTATGGATAAACTTAGGGGGAGATTTGGGATGGGGAAGTGTGGATAGCAGGCCTATAGCCCTGTATACGCAGAGCTCCTTTTTCGGGGTCCCAGTAGGGGTGCCACGCGGTTTAGGAACAAGAACCTCCGTGTACCTGTACTGTCAGTGGGTAAAATGTCAATCATATGGCACCTAGGATTGAACACACCTTGATATCCTTGACGTTGTGCTCTTGCAGCAGGTCAATCGGCAGGAAGCCATCGCGTTTTCCCGTTGTATTCACCAGCCAGCAATATTGAATAATAAAACTCCTGGAAGAAAATATCAATAAGGCAAAAATCGACAACAAGTACCAACTTTAGGTCATCTGGCCACTCTCGTTGTAATCCCTGAAGCAGTTTGAGCATCTCTATAGTGTAGTTCTTGTTTTTTCCACCAGCGAAGTGAAAGAGGAGTCATGGAAGGATATCTTGTATGCGACCAACATCGCCAACCTTGATAGCATCATCAAATTTGAGGTAATTAAGTATGTCGCATAGGAATTGGGTTGTTTGATGTTGGAGTTCGTCTGGAGATCGCTGTGCAGCCATTTGTCATAAGGCATTCTTAGAAGCATAGTCATTCACAATATTGACAGCGATTTCGTGAAGTTCCAATTGATTTTGATGTCGTAAGTCTTTTAGATTGTCTACTCCACTGACCTTGCACCAGAGGTCTCGGAAGTGTGCTTCGGCAATCTGGTACAGAGCGTCTCGGAACTGGTAATGAAAATCACCTTGTACAGTAGGTGCGTGGAGTCCTTTCCACTTCAGAAGATCAAAAGCATGTAGGAGTCCAAAGCTGCCATGAGAACCGTAGTATTGGCTATGTAATGACGCCTCCAGAGTGATCTGGGCGTGAAACCAGCCAGAGACTGTCTTGATGAAGGAGAGTCATTCGAACAAGTTCAGGTCCATACAGCAAAACTTTTGGAGCCCACGGATGCACACAACTGTGAGCTGGTCACCTACCCAGACCAGAACCCACTTCATACCAAGCTCCTTGAGTTGTTCTTCGGAAGTGAATCCAAGTTGTCACCACCATTCTTTGAGGACACAATTGTTTCCCTCATAAGATGCCTCTTCGATATGAACAGTGTTCAACATATATTCTGTTATGGTGTGTTGTGGGGCTGATTGGGAGTTGATGATGGGGAGAAGGAGGCTGGAGTCGTTTGTCCTTCTTGTGTTTGTACGTCGCAAAATCAAAGTCAGGTGAGCCAAGTAAAAAAGACAGAACATGGAAGACAGCTTGCTGCCAGACTCAAGGGGTGGCAGCTTGCTCCAGCTTGAGTAGATCTTTGTAGCAAATGGGGTTGTTGGCGCCAAGTGCTCATTGGCACTGGAATGTTGCATAGTCAGGTCATATACAAGCAGCAGCAGGATCCTTGATGACAACAACAGTAGCTGCTGTCCCACTGTCAAAATTGCTTTGATTTTCAAGCCTTTGCTCATAGACTTTGAACGGTAGGTTGATATTGTCATGTGTCCCGAACCAGCAATAATTGTTGATGTTGGCCAGCATGTCATTCTGGACCTGTTCAGAAAGTTGATCTATAGTATCATAAGCCCATTTCTGGCTCATGGTGAGGCCCAAAGCATGTAGCGTATCAAAAGCTTTTGCTGCAAGACCACAACTCTTGAAGTAGATTGTCAGGAGCTTCGGGACCTTGTTGTGATGATGGGAATGAGAAAGCGAACACATAGAGACCATAGTAAGGATAACCTGAATGATTACATTTATTCAGCCATCAGAATGGTAAGCGCAGAGCATACAGCATCAGGACTTTTCATTGTATTGTGGAGATCTTGCTTGGCTGTCCATGCGGCGTGATGAAAAAGTTTCCACAGAGTTGGTGCCAGTTCCTGGACCTCCAAGATGAGGTTACCCCAGGAAATAGATAGCAAAGCCTCTTCAGACAGGTCCTCCAGTGGCAGGGACATCACTTCCTTGATAGTTTGTATCTCTTCGTCAATTGTATCACAGATCATATTGAGGGCCCAGTCAGTCATGGCCTTCCGGGCTGCCTTAGTCCTTGTTCCCAGACCATGAGCATGAGGGGGGCAGTGCCAGTTCTTCAAGATCGCCAGTAGCTGGTCGCTAACCATGAGAGCAGTCCGAGCAAAGCATACATTAGAATGCTTGATCAAGTCATCATCATTCCAGCTCACAGCCCACAGAAACCGTGGTAAATTCAGGTTTTGAGTCTCCATGAAATCCAGAACAGCCAGCACCCTCAGAGATAAATCCCCAGCACGGTCCAGGAACTCTTGGTAAGATTGTGTCTGGCGCTGGTGTGGATCGGAGACAGACTCATGTCAGGGACGTGTTTGCAAGGGACCAGGCCTTTTCATAATTGATTCAGAGGTAGTCAGAGGGCTCCGAGAGGGCTTCAGCTAGCACAAAGGGTGTTCTGAAGCGAGGGGGAGCGGAATAACTTTGGAAAGATAAGGTAGGTTATCTACATGATACTATTACATCATTACTTATCTACACCCACTGTATCGAAGTACACCAGACATTCTGAGCTACACCGTGACAAAAATATTTGACACTCTGATCGGATACACCGGGCCATATCACGTGTACTCAGAATGTCTGGGGACGAGACTATGTTTTGGTATAGAATGATATAGATACCTGATCAATGTTGGGAATAGTGGCCGAACAGTCACGGAAAGGATTAGTAATCCATATCACATGACCCCGGAACTCAAACCCACCTGTCCAATGAATAATGCTGAAGCGCAGCATGTATTCTACTCACCACAAGAAACTTCTAGTAGGTTTAGCTAGCAGTATAAAAGCCCTCTCAGAGAGAGGTAAATATAATTCATTCCACATAAAATAAGTTAGCGGTCAACAACCACTGCAACTATATATTCCAATAGGTTATGAGCCCTGAACGGCTTTAACGGAAACACGATCACACACCTCCGAACATTGCATTACCACCTCATATACTAGCTGACTATGATGGACGAAGTCACGTACACATTGGGATCCTACTGGATTGAGTTATTGAAGGGAAACAATTGGATGCCGTGGAAGAGATGGATGTTAGCCATGCTTTGGGATCTTGGGTTAGAGACATACATCAATGTGGAATCAAAGGCCCCTGTCCTGGTGGACGCATCCCATCCAACATCAGAGGAATCCAAGGCAATGAAGAAATGGCGCAGCAGAAACGCCAAGACAAGGACGCGGATCGAGCTCGCAATTAGTGATATGGAAATGATACATATCATTGGTGCACACATGGTGAGTGAGATGTGGAAGCAGCTAACCTTGGTAAAGGAATCCAGGGGGGAAGCTCGGAATATTAGCGACGCAACGTGCATTGTACCAGTCAATTGCCGAAGAAGGATTCAACCTATGTTGTTCATGGGGAGTGTTTCTTAGAAAAACAATTCCTCACCAAGGGTTTCCAGAGTGCGACTTTGATCAGGAAATTACCTTGTTGTTCGGCAAGGGTGGATTTGTCCTTGTTTCAACTCAAAGTACTTACTCACTTGCTAGTGGGGTTATAGGTTGAACCTAGTGATGATAGTTATATGAGATAACAATACAGTTATCTTATGTCAGTTGTTATTAGATAACAAGGCAGTTATCTGGACTAGCTACCATGCGGCACCCCGACTGGGACCCCAGATGGATCGAGTGGTGGCCGGTGCACAAAAAACGGAAAATATAGATTGCACAAACTATTATTTCATTGGGGAACACTGGACATCGTACTGTGAGGACACACACACAAGCTAAACAAAACAAAATCCCATAGTTCCTGAGAGAAATGCCACCAAAAGGCAAGTCAGGTACTCTAACACCAAGCCAAATACGACCAGCAGAAAATACAGACAGTATGGATATGACACGGAGACCCACGAGAGCAGAAGTAATCAAGGAAAGTAGTATATCATCAGATGTTCACAATGCAGAGGAGGGAAAAATACTACTCGAACACGAGGCATACATCATCAACGGAGAGCCCATAACTCCACAGACCCTAGCGATTGCCGTACTAAGAGTGGCGGCCGCAACGACCAGAATGCCGAGATCATGCACAAACGTCCTGAGAGCGGTAGCCTTCATACTGGAAAGCATTCGAACGGAAGATGTAGCAGGGAATATTGCTGAGACAATATGTAACAAATTGGAGGATCCCGTCTTCTCAAGGATAGCGCAAGTTACAGAAAGCATGGAGCAAACACAAGACAAGATGGGGGTATGCGAGCTGGCGCTAAGAAACTCAGCGGTGTCAATAACCAAAACTATGGAGGAGTTGCGCGCGGACGTCGATCGCGTCACATCGAGCCTGGAGGAGGCAAAGGCAGTGGCGCTACAACTCCAGACGGCCCAGGACGGGGAAACACGGGAACTCGACAACAGAAATGGAATGCCAACATCATACGCCAACACTGCCAGAATGCACATACCAATACCCCCAGAACACGCAGCATCCATCTCAAGAGGAGACATCGTCGACAGACAGATTATAGTCAAGAAAGACCCAAAATCAGTGAACGATACGCTCGGAATGCTAACTGAGAGAGAACTGGTCAAAAAGGCTAAGCTCGCACTAGACATGATGGGAATTATGGCGGCGGACAAGCCAGATGGTATGACATTCGTTGGAGCACGATGTACCCAGGCGGGCGCGATTATATACTCACTGAACACCACGGAGGCAGCATGATACATGTGCAGGAGCGATGTCATGAAAGAATTCATATCCCAATTTGGCGGGGCGTCCGTGATGATGGCAGGGCTATGCCAAGTAGTAGTGGAATATGTCCCTACAACACTCGACCCAGAGAGACAAGCGGCCCTCGAAAAAATTGAACAAGATAGCGCACTGCTGAAGATGTCAATATGCGAAGCGAGATGGCTGAAACCTGCACATCTGCGTGTGGAAGGGCAGCAATACACGTTTCTCATATTGGGTCTTGCGTCACGGGAAACTGCGAATCACATTCTGGAATATGGAGTGTATATCGAAGGGAAACAATGCCAGACTAGGAAGCTACTACAAGAGCCACGTCGATGTATGAAATGTCAAGGCTTCGGACACATTGCAAAGGAGTGCAAATCGATACACAATGTATGCGCGAGGTGCGCCGGAATGCATCGCACATCCGACCGCAACTGTGCAGTGGAAGGAGGGACACCCCTCAAATGCATCAACTGCAAAGAAACGGGACACAGTGCAGTGGACTGGAACTGCAGGGTATTCCAGGAAAGAGTAAAGAAAATGAGTGAGTATAACATGGAGGCGAAGTATAGGCTGTTTCCAACAAATGAACCCAGGACATGGGGACGTGCAGATGAGGGTGGCACTCGAATGGGCAACTTTGACCAAGCGTGGAGAAATGATGGACGGAGACAGGAACAATGACCACGGGAAGGGGGCACACACGACAGTTTAAAAGGTGGATATAACATAGAGACTCGAAACAGACAGGGATGGAGTATGGGTTGAGGCGGCCCCAAGACAGCACAAAATCAAGACTCGGGACATGGATTTACAAGGGGAGCAGGCTTCCGAACGCTGTCAATGCAACACGGCGCAAGTCAGGGAGGGCAGGGTAGCAATAGGACATCACAACAGACCCTGGACAACATCTGGAGAACACAACCTGGGCCGACGTCCACACCAGGAGGATGGGGAGACGAACTGTTGACGGGTCCAGCATACATCATCACCCCGCCAGCGAGACAAGCACCCACGAACGTGACGGACACAGAGCCACCAAGCCAACGTAGACAGGAAATGCCATCCACACAGTCAATTGAGGACCTGTACGCATGGAGCAGGTATCCATATGGCAACAAAATGTAAATAAGTTGCTAATAGCCCAGCTGGATATGCTCGAGGCCGTAAAGAAAGAACACCCATTCATACTAATACAAGAGCCCCACTTCGACTTCAAAGGCCTCACAAGGGCCAATGGATACTACACCGTTATATACCCCCCCCGACATCACGACACACACAGTACCAACCCGACAAGATCAGTAATACTCGTCAGCAAATTGATCAACTCTAATACATGGTCACCCATAATTATACCAGCCACTGATCTGACCGTGGTCCAGCTCATTGGGCCACTTGGCACTATACGAATCATCAATGCGTATGTTGACTGCACCAACGACGACACCCTGACAAAGCCAGGAGAATATATGAACAGTCAAGCAGCACGGAATGCACCCACCAGACCAGTACAATACATATGGGCGGGGGACTTCAACCGACACCATCCACTATGGGACAAGGAAAGAAATGCCCACCTATTCACTACGGCCAATTTAGAAGCAGCCACAACACTATTGGAACTTATCGGGCAACATAACATGCGAATGGCACTACCGGAAGGGATTCCAACACTACAAGCACTGGCGACTGGCAATATGACAAGAGTGGACAATGTATTCTGCACTGGCATGCTCCTAGACCAATTCATAACTTGCGATACGCGACCCGAGGACAGGCCAGCGAAATCAGACCATTTCCCAATAACATATACGCTCGACATCATGGTACGTGGGTCCAGATTCAAACCAAGGCCCAAATATGAGGAGGCCAATTGGACAAAGTTCTGGGAAGTACTGGGGGAGAAACTGGCAGGAATAGAGGGACCAAGTGAAATCGAGAGTGTCGAAAAATTTCACCAGGCCCTAGCCAACCTGGACAGTGCACTACAATATGCAATAGCGAATGTAATCCCAACAACCAAACTGTCTCCGTACAGCAAGCGGTGGTGGAATGAAGAACTAACGGCTGTGCGGACGAGAGTAGCCTAGGAAAGAAAGTATACAGACATCACGAGAACCACAACCACCCTGTGCACGAAGAATACACTTCAGGCTACCCCCAAACCTGAACAACTAGTTACAACTCACCTCTAGTACTGAACCATCTACATGTTGGTAAAAGTACTGGGCAGCGCTGGGACGAAACCATCGTCCCTGGGACGATACGTTGGGACGTCCCATTGTCCCTGGTCCAGTGTATGGGATGGCCCATGGGATGACATTTGGTGTTGTGGGGGTGTCTGGGGGCATTTGGGACGTCCCTTCTCTAGATATTTAATAGAAACCTCAGGATGATGATAGCATCTAGTTGTAAATTTCAAGGCCTTGTCATGGCCACTATGGGTACCATGGGTGCTATAGCATAGTATAAGATTGTACATACTTATTCTTTTGAGCGTCACAGAGCTGATTGTCCTTCAAGGTCAGTGGCAGGGTGTGGAGATACAGCAGTTGTTTCAACATATAAAGACAGAAGGAGTGGGAGAGGGAGATGTTGGGTAATGAGATGGGAAAGAGGGGGAGGATTGAGGGTGTGCTTCTGGTAAACCAATCCCTTGTGCATGTGGCAAGCTGAAGCTTGTAGGGGAGTAAGTGAGCAGAGCATGCATGATATACAAAGAAAAGTAGGGCTACATATGCAGAGGAGGCTGAGCTGAAAATTAAACACGTGTATTATGAAGAGCATTTGATCAGGATATCAGTGGTTATTACATTATTGGCTGTGCATACAATGGCTGACTGGGAAGCAGATGCAGAGGAGAGATCTGAAATTAGAGTGTGTCTTGAGGACAGAAGGAGACATCTCACAGAGGCTTTATTGGGACATCCCACAGGCTCCTCTGGGATGTCCCTGTCGCTGAGGCTTTCGGACATCCCTGTCATCTTGTGGGACATCCCACCAAGGCTTTGGGACATCCCACAGCCTTGTCTGGGACATCCCTGCCAGTTTGTGGGACATCCCACAGCCTTGTTTGGGACGTCCCTGTCAGCTTGTAGGACGTCCCACTGAGGCTTTGGGATGTCCCACAGCCTTGTCTGGGATGTCCCTGTCAGCTTGTGGGACGTCCCTGCCAGCTTGTGGGACATCCCAACAAGGCTTTGGGACGTCCCACAGCCTTCTCTGGAATGTCCCTGCCAGCTTGTGGGACATCCCACCGAGGCTTTGGGATGTCCCACAGCCGTGTCTGGGATGTCCCTGTCAGCTTGTGGGACGTCCCTGCCAGCTTGTGGGACATCCCAACAAGGCTTTGGGACGTCCCACAGCCTTGTCTGGGACGTCCCTGTTAGCTTTTGGGATGTCCCACAGTCAGTTTGTGGGATGTCCCACAGTCAGTTTGTGGGATGTCCCACAGTCAGTTTGTGGGATGTCCCACAACCTGGTGTGGACATCCCAATGTACAGGCTTGTGGGACTGCCTGCTTGCTCAGCATCTGCTAAGTCATACAATAATAATCATTCCAATCCACATCTTACATAATTTTAAATAATTTACATTTAGCAACTACTTAAAATAGATATAGCAAATCAAATAATTATTTTACCTAAATACATGGTATTCTACTTATCAGGGGAGAGGCAGGGAGGTGGAGGTGGAGGAGAGGACAGGAGAGGGGGCAATGGCAGGGGCAATGGCAGGGGGTGGGCAAGGGGAGAAGGGCAGGAGGTGGATGGGAGGTGGATGGGAGGTGGGGGTGGCAGGGGGCAGGAGATAGGCAGGGGAGAAGAGGCAGGTTAGGAAGGGACAGACTAGGAGACAGTCAGGGGGAGAATGGAAAGGAGGAGGGAGGAGGGGGAGGGGAAAGGAGGGAAAGGGAGGGCCCAACAAAATTACATACCGGTGTTCCCTGGTGTCTACACCCCTCGGCCTTGTCCCAGTCCTCGTCCCCGTCCCCGTCGTCGTCGTCGTCGTCGTCGTCGTCCCCGTCCCCGTCGTCCTCGTGTTCGTCGTTTTCGTCCCCGTTCCCGTCCTCGCCGTCGTCCCCATCCCCGTTCTCGTCGTCCTCGTCCTCGTCCTTGTCCTCATCCCTGTCCTCATCCTCGTCCTCGTCCTCATCCCCATCCTCGTCGTTGTCCCCATCCCCGTCGCCCTCGTCCTCGTCGTTTTCGTCCCTGTCCCTGTCCCCGTCCCCGTCCCCGCCGTCCTCGCTGTCCTCGCTGTCCTTGCTGTCCCCGTCCTCATCGTTGCCGTTGCCGTCGTTGCCGTTGTTGTGGTCCCAGTCCCCGTCGTTGTCATTGTCGTTGTCGTCCTCATCGTCCCTGTTGCCGTTGTCCTCGCCGTCCCGGTCTCGTTGTCCTCGTCATCCCGTTCCCTCGTCCCGGTCGTCCTCATTTCCGTCATCCGTTGCCCCTGTCCCCGTTCCCGTGCTCGCTGTCCTCGTCCTTGTCCTCGTCCTCGTCCCCGTCGTCCTCGTCGCCCCCGTCGCCCCCGTCGTCCTCGTCGTCCCCGTTGCGTCGTCCTTGCTGTCCTGGGTCCGTTGTCCTCATTGTCCCGTTCCCTTGTCCCGGTCATCCTCGTTTCCGTTGTCCGTTGTCCCCGTCCCCGTTCCCGTGCTCACTGTCCTGGTCGTCGTCCTGGTCGTCGTCCTGGTCGTCGTCCCCGTCATGCTCGTCGTTCCCGTTGCCATCGTCCTTGTTGTCGCGGGCTCCGTGGTCCTCGTCGTCCCGTTCCCCCTCCCGGTCGTCGTCCCGGTCCCCATGCCCGCTGCCCTACTCGTCATCCTCGTCTTCGTTGTCGTCTTCCCGTTGTCATGGTTCCCGGTTCCCGTCGTCGTCTTCCCCTTTCGCGCCGTGGTCGTGTTCGTTCGTTTACCCCGTCGTCCTCATTCTCGTCATCCCCGTTCTTGTTGTCGTGGTGGGCCTGGGTTGTCCCCGTTCTGGGCTGTGACCTCCCTCCTTGTCGCCCGCATCCGCGTCCGCTTGTTTTGTTCGCGTTCGTTTGGCGTGAGGGTGTGGCAAAAAAACCTAAAAGTATTTAAGTAGCTAGTAGAATAAATGAAAAAGATAAATGGACGACTTACCTGGGGTGCTCTGGCATCCGCACCCATTGTCGCGTCGTTGTTGAAAGCAACAAGTCTTGTTGAACTCGTGCACGAGACTTTCAACCGGAATTTGCCGCTGTCCCAAACGGGGTCGAGTTGCCATATAGGGAAGGGTGGCTGAATTTTCTTATTATTATTACATGTACTACAACACCTCAATGGCCAGGGCAAGACCCTGAAGAGATGTAGGTATGATGCACCTACCCCGAGAAGAGTTTATGCATTTTATTTCATTTTATATGTGGAGATATTCACCATGCATTTTATGCCTCTGCCAAAATTGGACCCTTAAACAGCTAACTTTGCGAGTACACGTCTGAAAAATCTCAAATTAATTCTAGGAGTGCTAGGTAAGGTATAAATTGTGTTCCAGACAAGTGCCTGGTAGTTGGTGGTGCAGGGAATGTGTTGTAGCCAAAATGGAGTTGGATCTTTGGCATTGTGGCTAGACAATCAAAAGTCCGTATAAGCACACACAATCATGAATG